>BGPR01043155.1:0-13031 GCA_013235015.1 Araneus ventricosus
ATGCATAAAAATAATTTTGCTTTTTATTAAATAAAATTCCACTGTACAAATGGTTTTTTTTTATATATATATTCTTGTATCGTTTTTGGCTTTCCTTACAGGTATTTGGAAATAATATTCTGTAATTTGTAATGATATATTCTTTAGTTATTGACTCGCCTATAAATAATTTTCATCATTATTCTTGATGCTTATTTTTGTTATAGATTAATTATATTTAACCAGTAAATTCTTCACATTATTAAATAAAATTTTCTTTGCATGATTTTGGAAAAAGTTTATTTGCCTACATGGTATCAAACTGTGGAAACATTTTCAGTCGCTGAAATAAAAACTCTTACCTAGATTTGGGCAGATTTTTACTTCAACTGATTGTCAAAACATAAAATAAGTTTAACATTCCAATTTGTTTCTTTGAAATAATTATGAGGCTTATGTTTTGTTTTCATATTGTTTAATGCCCTAATAAGATTTTGATAGGATTATTTGCACTGAACTAATGTGCAGAGAGTATTCTTAATTTTATTTGGTACTTTTTTCTATTCATTTTCCAATAATTTGTTTACAAAAGTGAATGGGTATGCAAACTTAACCATGATAATTTATGATCCTTTTCATTTTTATAACACAAAAGCATGCATTGGAACTTTTTTCTATAATGCACCCAACCATTAAAGTTTTGTTACCGGTTAACTGGTTTTGTTACAGAATAACCCGTCACTTGTCTGACTCTGATTCTTTAATAAATATTGAAATAAGGGGAAGATTATCTTACTTGGAGTAAATTTTAGTAGATCAAATTTTATTTTGATGATTCTATTAAATAGCTGCTGTTTTTGTTTTATATTTCTTTTCTAAGATCTTAGAGCTGTGTATTGCTTCCATTTAATGATTGATTGATGGTTTAACATGCATAAAAGAAATTATATTAGTAGTAGTAATGCTGTTTGTGGCATAGCATTCTTTCTCCTCCCCCCTCCCAACATTATGAAAAGTTGCCGCTTGGAGATTTTCAAACAAGATAAATATTTGAATTAAAATACTTCAAAATTGAATTTTATCGAAATAAAAATATTTTGTTTCCTGTCAAAAAATTATATTTTTATAGCATCTCATTTAAGAGGAACAAACATGGGATATATGCTGATGTACATTTTTTTTCTTTTTTTTTTTTTCTACCACTTCGAAATGTTCCCTTAACTATGAGTTAATGATGGCATTAGCATTTAGGAAACAGAAAAAAAACCCTTTTTAGTTAATAATCCTGTAACCATGAGTTATTAATGTCATTAGAATTTTGGAAACTGAAAAATATCACTAAATGTGCTTATAGTTCATACTAGATGTGTAAACATGATCGTCCTTTTGAATTTGCTGTTTTTAAATGTTTATTTAAGGGTGGAGGGAATGAAAACGGAACAGGAGCCACAGAATGAAATGACATAGTTTATTTTTATACATAATACACCAAAATTACACAAGCACTCATTGGTTCACCAAGTGGTGAATATCGTGTTTGGTTGAGATTGAAACCAGTTTTGAATAGTGTCTATGACTCTGTTGTCCTAGTAAAAATGGCGACCTTTCAATGCCTTTTTCAGGGATGACATTTCAATGCCCTTTTCACAAAAATATGAAAGTCACATGGTGAAAGATCGGGGCTGTATGGCTGGTGTTCCAACACTGTTCACCCAAACTTCGTCAACTTGTTCAGTATGCGAGTTTTCGTATGTGGTTGCAGATTATCATGGAGCAAAACTACTCCAGAGGACAACAGGCCAGACTGGTTGGCCTTGATTGCCTCACACATATGGTAATAGGAGACTCCAACACCTTCTTCCACTAAAAAATGAATAACATCATGTTGCTCTTCTTTAGTCAGAAATATGACACAGATGGGGATGAAATGACAACCGAATGCTTGCCGGACGATACTGTTGGCTGGCCTCCAGCAGATATCATGTGGCTCCGTGCGATTGACTCCAGATTGAACACCATGTTGCTCTTCTTTAGTCGTAAACATGACGCAGAATGAATGACAACCGAATGCATGCCGGATGATACTGTTGGCCGAGCGCCAACAGTATCACGTGACTCCACACAATTAGGGATTCTGGCAAGTAAATCCCGCAATAAGGGTTGTCTTTCTTACCTCCCACTCTACCTCTAACCACAGTTTTCAACACACTCACCCAAAAATACACCATATTATATTGATCCACCCTTATACCTCAAAATATTTTCAGACTATAAGATTTTTATGGTTGTCACAATTTTTGTTTCGAATCGGTGTATAACTTTTATATCTAACTTGTTATTCGTGTATTCAGGTTACTTACCTGCATTTTTTGTGGATATCCCACAGGTTGCTCAGTTGTCCAAGTTCCGAGAAGGTGGTGGTCTGGGGATTAGCCTGGAAGGAACTGTTGATGTCGAGGATGGAAAGGAAGTCCGACCTCATCATTATATTCGTTCCATTTTGCCTGACGGACCGGTTGGTGTGAATGGAAAATTGCAGGGTGGGGATGAATTACTGGAAGTAAGTTTTCCATTTCAGCTTCTTTTTTTCATTCATATTTGATTAGATATTGCTTTTCACTGAGGAGCAGCACAAATTTTAATTTGATATTTGTATTTGTTTATATAATCAGTTATTTTGAAATTTTGTTGAATATGAATGACCACATGCAACAAAAGCTAGAACTTTTTTATTATCACCATTAACTTATTTATTTCTCACCATCGACTTCATGCTTTAAAGCGAATTTGTGATTCAACTTAACTTATTTGTATGCTGTGTTTGTATATTCTGGTCTGCATTTAAATTTCAATATTTCTATCTCTAGCCTTAAAATCAGTAACTCTTAAATAATTTCATAATTTGATATTTTGAAAATATGATTTCACATTTTTTTTTTTTAGCTAATAACATTTTTTTTTATTTTGTGTTTTACTAAAAGCTCAAAAAATGACATTAATATACAGTGTCCTTATGCCTTATAAGATGCTGATGCTTCTCCATCATTGTGACTTTTTAAAATTTATTTTTCTGTTATGTGAAAACTTATATAATTCATATCATTTTTGCTAACTTTGTCAGAAGCTTTTAAATGAAAATGAATCTTCACGTATTTGTTCATGGTATCTAGATAAAAAATTTTATTCTTCTTCTCTGCTCTTCTCTGTGTGTGTGTGCGTGCGTGCTTATAGTTTTCTTTTACGGGGGGAGGGGTACAAGCAGATAATGCATATCTCATCATAAATTGAAGGAAATAACGAATTCATTTCAAATTATTAAGCATTGCATTATAAATTACGTTATTCATGATATATTTAATAGTTTTATAAGTATCTTTTCTATACATTTTAGGAATAAAATTAATGTTATTGTTGTATATTATATTCTGAGTTCTTATTTTACTTCAAAATATATGCCTGTTATTTGTTTAGTTACAAAACAAACCATTCAATTGATTTATATACAAATTAGTAAGAAAATTATAGTAAGTTTTAATAAACACTTTAAAGAATGAAAGAATATATATTAAATTTATTGTATTTGCGTCTTTCTATTGTTTGATAGCAAACTGTGCTTGTATTTGAACATTTTGTGAATATTATTGAAGTGCATCATGTCGGACAATTTTCTTTATTAAGCACCTTTCATAAATTTAATTATTTTATTAGAATATTGTGATGTATTTTTCTTGGATTATTATTCTTTTCGGTGAAATCAATTTTCTGTGTAATAGTTGTGTTTGGCTAATTAAAGAAATGGTTAGTTTGAACTTTTAATTCTGTTACCAACCAAAACCAATCAGTACAATGCCTTCCCCTTAAATATGCTGACAAATATGCGTACTCAGATAGAAATTAATGTCAGTGAAAGTTTCAATTTGGATAGGTGAGCTTATTATATTTCAAGTAGATACTCTTTTTTGTAAACTGATGGAGCATGTTTTATCACAGTATGTTCTTTAGTATTTTCATGTACATCTCTTTCATCCAACCACAGCCATTAAAGAACAAGAATTTGTGCATATAAATCTAATGAAATAATTTCGGCTGTCACATAACATGATTAACTTAAATCTCTCCTATTAGCTCAACATATTTTACAATATCTCCACTTTGTTACTACGATATTCTGATATACATCATAAAAATATCATATGAGATTAGCATTTTATGCTAATAGGGTCATAAATAATTGATATTTTTTTTATTAAAGAGATCTGGGTATTTTTTTGCATTGTATAGAATCCAAACTGGGCAGGAAATGTGTATTAGTATTTGAACTAAATTTTGAGGCAATATGTTGTGCATCTAATCAACTTAATGATTTAGATCTTTACATTCAGTTCGTAAAAAAATGTTAGGCAAAATGGCCCTTTAAAATCATGAAATTGGATGAAGATTAGTTTTTATTTTGGCCATGCATAATTTTGATTTAAATTAAATTTATTACACATTATTTATCGAATTATAGCTTGAATGTTTAATCTAATTACAACAAATAAATAAATGGCATAATCTCCAGAAAAGGTTATCTTGCCCTAAATGAATAAAATGGCGTAAGATCATAGCTAAAATGTAAATCTATCAAAATAATATATTAAATCTATCCAAAAAGTAAATTTATTTAAAAAAAGACTAAATATAAATGGCAAAGCAACGAAAACGGACTGCAATTTTTTACAATAAAAGAAAGTTTTATATTCTTATAATTAATATATTAATAATTGATAGGATAGATGTTAGATTTTAAGATTTGATGAGTCAATGAAATTAGTGGCTGTCATTACAGAATTGCAAAATATTTTTAAAAATTATGCATTAAAATATATTTTAAAAATTGTCAAATTTAAGGAAAAAATTGCACAACTAAAAACTGGCATCATTTCAAAGATAATTTTTTTTTTTAATTTTAAAGATAGTATAAACATTTTTTATATATATATATATATATATTTAGCTGTATGTGCTTTGAAACTTTTGAAACTATAACTAGTTATCGTAGAATCGTGTCTGATTTTACATTATGTTTATCGCTTTTTCATTTGAACTTGAATCTCATTTTCGATATATGTTTATACAGTAGAACCCCGCTAATCCGAAATTCCTGTTAATCCAAACCGATTTTATTTTCGAAAATTATACGTAATTGAAAAGATTACCTGAAAAGATTTAAATATACATACTAAAAACAAAAAAGTACTTTTTCAGCATGCATACTTTTGTACACATTGAAGAAACTAATGCAATTCGCCGTAAGATAAGGTCACTTCATACAGGAGCACATCTATTATTCTAATGAAAAGGGGAGACATATTCTCTTTCTAATGCTTTTGAATAAAAGAATTCAAGAAATTGTAGTACTGAGTACTTATAACTTACACTTTTTTAGCACACATCTTTTTCTTTTCTATTTTTATCGGAATTTCGGGTAATCCGAACAGGCACCGGTCCCAATTAGTTCGGATTAGTGGGGTTGTACTGTATTCTCATGAACATCTCACGCATAACAGATAGGCAAAAATCTCCTAATTTAAACCTTTATAAGGCCATTTTATCGCAATACTTCCACTGTCTCACCTCTGGGGCAAGTGGTTACATGGTAAGAAATGCAGCTATTTGATCACATCGCAAGAACGGATAGTTGGATATATGAACTTATTCAATTGATGAGATGACCACACTGGAAAGGTGATTGGCTAAAAATATAAATGGACCACTGCTAGGGTGAGTGGCTGAAACATATTCAGAGGGTCCTACCCCTTGGCTAAGGTGAGAGGTACCTGTTTGCCACTCAACTCTTTCTCCTATTGAATAAATATTCATTTTTAGTTTTGTTACAGGTGGCACTTCAAATGCACGTTACCTAACAGACTGTTAAATCTTAATCTTCTGAATTGTCTGTTTGAATGAAAGATTAAAAGTATTTCATGCATTTTAGGTATTTATTTAACTTCGTCAAAAGGACCACTTCATTTTTCATGACAATTAATTTTTAACGTATAAACAAAATTTTTCACATTAAAAAAGACTGCTTTGGAAGTATTATCAGATCATCTGCTATATTTGATTTTGTTATTACTGTGATTAATATAACCTATTGCCATATCATGACTCGATTTCCCAAAAATCCCTGCATAGTTTCTCAGATTTAGGTCCTTAGAACTTAAAATCACCCCTCGTTTGAAAGCTTATATGTGTGCGTGTACCAATTTTCAGATGTCATCTCTTTTGAAGAAGATAACTCGAGAAATTTTGATTGGATATAATATCAGGGTGGCGACAGAACTGGGATATCGGGGAAAAGTCAGGGAATTTTATCGATCTGGAAAAATCAGGGAAATTCGTGAAAATATCTAAAAATCAGGGGAAATTAATAGTTATTTGTTACTTGAGTTATTATCTATAAATTAGTATCTTATGTTTAGCATTACTTGTAATAATAAACGGAATTTTTAAAAAAAACTTATATTCATATATAAAAGCATAAGTTTTTGATTAAAGCAATGAACTTCTTATGATTTGTTAAAGAATAAAGATTTGAAGTAATATTTTTGGAGTTTCTCTTGTTTAAATCTTTGATAAAATATATATTATTAGGTACTTATAATTATACTATTTTATATTTATGCTGCAACATGTTATTCTGGTACTCATGCAAAGAGCACTAATTAGTTAATGAACTGTTTTAAAGTTTTGAGCAAAGATCGTAATAAACTTTACTGTTAATATAATTTAACTTGTGTTGCAAAGAGTAGTTTTAATGTTTCTGAGAATTCTTATGCAGTTTTAGAAGCAAAGTATTTTGTTAAAAATTCCAGTATTTTTTGCATGTAAGAAATATAATATACTGTTTTAATATATTTTTTAGAATGTTCATTCTATTTTTTAAAAATTAAATTTCATAAAAATATATTATTTTTTTTCATATTAAATAACTTGTAAAAGTGTTTTTAATAATGTATATTGTACACATACAATGATTCTGAGTAGGTAGAAAGCCAGGAAACTAATATAATTAGTTGCCGTAAATGAGGGAAATGTTGTAAGTTTAGTCAGGGAAAAGTCAGGGAAATTTTTTTCACAGTTTCTGTAGCCACCCTGAATATGTAAGAAATATTGGGTAGGATATACATGTTAGAATCTACGTTCACCTTCCAGTTTTCCAAGATGATTTTTTTTTCTAGTGCAGCATCTATGCCAGCCTGCAGGCTGAGGAAAAAAAATTATAATAGTACTGTAAATAATATCTTTAATATACATGTGGCAGCCTTTTAACTGTTTCGCCTCTTCTGCATTTCAATAATTTCTTTCTACATAAATCGATGATGTATGTTCATTGGCATTTTCCAGGTGAATGGTGAAAAATTGCTCGGAATGAATCACCATGGCGTGGTTGCAACCCTGAAAGAACTGCCTCTCCATGTGAGGATGGTGTGCGCACGTCGCAAAGCTGCTGAACGAGAAGTTTTTCCGTCCTTCAACCAGGCCAACTTCTCTAATCCGTACCACATGGAATACGACCTGTCGACTGTCCCGGATTTCATGGGCCGCGGCATGCTGTCTGGGCCTTTTGGTGGCAGCCTTACCTCCCTCACTCCTACTTCTGAGCGACTAGTCAAAGCGAAATCAGACGGCTCCTTAGCTATTGGCACGGCAGCTTCTTCCCCTCCGATGGAGGCTGCGCTCTCGAAATTAAAATCTAGATCTCTTGAACCTCTGACTGGGCTGGCCATGTGGAGCAGTGAGCCTCAAATCATTGAACTCATGAAAGGAGACAGAGGATTAGGTTTTAGCATACTCGACTATCAGGTAAGTGGCATGCCTCTTCCCCAGTAGCACAAATATATTGTACAATATTGAACAACATTTTCAATATTGTATAATTTTGTACAATATCACATAATATTAAATAATATTGAACAATATTTGCAATATTGTACAATATCACATATTATTATATAATATTAAACAATATTCGCAATATTGTATAATATTGTACAATATTACATAATATTATGTAATATTGTACAATATCACATACTATTATATAATATTGAGCAATATTTTACAGTATCGTGCAACTTGTTGTGCTACCTGGGTTCGAGTACAATCAGGATTGGGATGAAGATAAATTGGAACTAACTTGTTAAATAATTCAGAATTATATAAAATGTAGAATACTGGCATTAATGGTACTGACTGACAATATTCTTTCATTTGTCAAACGTTGTTTTTGAATATTGATAATATCCAATGCCTCTCGTGTAATTTTTCAAATTCTCTAAATTAAAAATATTTAACTTAATATTATTTTAGTTAATATTTTATATTATTAATTTAGTTAATATTTAGCCTCTACATTTTGAACAGATAGTTTAATTGCTTAACTATTTAAATTATAAGATTTATATACATAAAGAGATGTGGATTGCTTAAATTCCATGTTAGGAAAGTTAATATAGTAGCAGATTTTTGCATTTTCAAATTTTTATTCATAAGCTTATACATATCATTGTCTAGATAAGCATAATATCATTGCTTCAGTTATTTAAAAATCATAGGTGCATTTTAATAGATATTATTTTTAAATCAAGTTAAAGTGGACCATTTGACTTTTTGGTCAGATGGTAATAGTTCTCATGTAAATTGTGTGTGAGAATTTCAAAGTAAATCAGAATTTAATACTACAAAAAATTCGATGAAGAGTTGATTCAATCATGATAGTTATTTAAATATACTTTCTGTTCTACATTTAATACAAAATTACTGCAGTAAACAGAGTTCTTTAAAACTTCTTACGTGGGATCTTTTAGATAAATAGATTGAGCAATTTTATGCAAGGCAATTTCCATGACGTTTATTATCCATATCATCTTACTTGGCATGAACATCATAAATGAACCATAAATTTAATTCCATAGTGAACCATGTTTTATTTTAATGAATGCTTTCGTATTTATTATTCTCCTGTATTTAATAATATTTATTTCTTGCTTTTTGTTTATCAACTTTATTAATATAGCATAAAGAATGAACTTAATTTTAACAAAAGTTTATAAATTCCTCATTTTAAGGCTAGTGTTATTTATTTATGAAAGGAAAGACCATAAATAACGTAAAAAATTTGCTAACTCTAAAACCGCTGATTAAAAATTCTATGAATCAAACAAAAGATTTCAGAATATGCTACAGTAAGGCTGCATTAGGAAAGCAGTAAAAAAATAATTTATTATAAATAAAATAAAATTAATTTTCCCTTTATTTAAATTAAATATTTTTTCTTTCCATATTTGTAAAAAATGAAGAAAGACCTATTTATGTTAACCCCTTAACAGTTTTTCCAATCTTCACTTGTGCACCGATTTACGTCATTTTTAAACTTGTATGATTGGCTTAATTTTAGCTTATAACTGGATACAAAAACGACCCTGGTCATCCATTATCATATCAAGTGTTCTATGGACAAGTAGTTGGATCAATGCGACAATGCATCTCCAAAACAGAAGAGGGACATTTAATTAGATGGTTCAAAAAACTACACTGTTTGGGGTTAATGCTCAAAAATAATGCAAATTCAAAAATTGATTTATGCATTATTTTTCATATTCTACTGACATATATCGAACATACTGAATAAAAATTATCTCTTAATGGTACTTAAAATTACATTCCCCCCCCCGTCCAAATAGTTATTTTGTTTCAGTGCGCTACTTATATTGCCTGTGCTGGAAAAAAATTACTTTGTACTAGTTGTTTTGTAACTCCAAGCCATTTTTTTCCTGTGTATTTATAATATATAAATTTATATAAATTTGCAAAGTTTCAACCTCAGATGGCTATTTACTGTTCAGAAACCATCTGAAATTAATAAAGTTAGTGTATGAAACTCCTTTTTATACTAAACATTCGTCCTTGAGATCAGTTTTTCTCTTCTCTTCCAAATGAGAATGTATTAAAAATTTCATTGAGCATCTCTTATCCTTCTGTTTCAGAAGAAATTTTCTCACTGTATTATTTTGATATGCATACTGCTGTAAATTCTAAAATATTTTCATTTTGATTTCCTAAATGTGTATTTCCTCTTAATATAGAGTTTTATTTGCAGCTTTTACTCACGTATATGAGAGATTCCCATCTATTGATTGAACTTTTGAAACTCCTTGTCTTTAACCATTCCTTTCATTGAACCTTCTTATATTACAACTTTCCCAGATAGCATGCACACTTGCAGCAAATGTGATTTTTCTTGATATTAGCTTGTCATGACAAATTTGATGCGACAACTTTGCAGCAAACTTCCTGCAAAGTAACAAAGCATAATCGATCACCCTCCTTGCAATGCAAGTTTGCTGTAAATTTGACTCGGCACACTTACACACCACAACCTGGATGCAGCGTATATCTGGTTTTGATCTTTGTCTCTGTTTTGAAAAACATTCGATTTTTAATAGCATCTCCGTCTTTCTTTTTATTAATTCATTAAATCAATGATAATTTGAAAAAAAAACTGACTAGGTCTTTTTATAAAAAAAAATTACTTTTGAAAAGTTCTCTATCTTTTTACTAAATATAGAACTCGCACTTTAAAGAAAAAAATATATTGTCTTATCCTTAATGTTAAAATTCTAATGTCCATAAACAAAATTAAACCTAAAAAACCAGTCAATGTTTGTTGAAAAATAATAATTTACTTTGTGTCCCATATTTTTATAAGAAATTACTTTTGAACCCTAATTTCATAACTTATTCTACTAGCAAAACATATTTTTTTAGCGAAAATTGCTCTATCTTTGACTTCAAATCATATTATCAACTCAAAATTTAAAAAAATAATGAAAGCAAGAAGACAGTTTAAAATAAAACGTGTAGATGCATGGTGTATTAGCGCAGTTTATCTTTGGCAATCGAAGTCTCGCTAGCTGAGTGGCTAAGGCGACAAGTTAGGGAGCCAGTTGTTCGGAGTTCGAATCCAAGGTTCGTTTTGCATACTCTGTTTTTGCTATAGTTTGCAATGAGTTTGATGCGACAAGTTTGCTGCAAGTTCAACGTGTGGTGACTTCGTTGTTTGCGTTAACTTGCTGCAGTCTTGTTGTGAACTTACCGTGTCAAACTTGTTGCAAACTAAAATTGCTGTGTGGGTTATATTGTATTGTAACAGCCTTGAATGTTTTGTAAGTTAAGAGCACCTTAAATTGAAAGCGAGAAAATTTCCCTTCTAGGATCCCATGAACCCCAATGAGACTGTGATAGTTATCCGAAGTCTGGTACCCGGCGGTGTGGCCCAGCAAGACGGACGTCTCATTCCTGGAGACCGACTTCTCTTTGTCAATGACATTAACCTAGAGAATGCTAGTCTCGATGCTGCAGTGCAAGCGCTGAAAGGTGCACCAAAAGGGGTGGTCCGCATAGGCGTTGCCAAGCCCCTCCCCCTGCCCGAGAGTGGACAGAGCGGACAGGTGAGTGATGCCTTTGTCTCTCGGGTGGGTGGGGGGGCAGGCAGTTTGGAGGGAGGAATGCCTTCTGCTTTGGTCAAATCTCAGAGTTTCTGATAGCTGACCCTCTGCGCCAAGAAAGAATTCAACTTCTAGTAGATTTTTTTGATTCAATAAAAGCCGAGTACAAAGCGTTTCACTCTAGAAGACAGTTTGTAGGTTTCAATTAACTGGCAGCTATTTACTATGACTCTTCTACCATAGAATATTTATCTGACTTTACTCCTTTTGGAGTGTATAAAGCAATGATAATTTTGTGGATTGAATTTAATTTAGCAATTTTTACATTATTGCCTACTTTTCTGTACAGAATGTTATATATTTTTACTTCGTGTACATAACTTCTTGAGACACTTACATTTTTAATTTAGGATCACTTCAGAGGACTTTATCGAGGAAGAGTTGAACGGCATTTAAAATACTAACGTCACTATTTTAAAATTAAACTTGAAGTTTTTCACTTAATATATTGACTCTTCAGCACACTTTACACATAGAGTAATTAATGATTAGATATAAAATCTACTTCAAGTTCATCTTTCTTAGGATGCATATGACATGTAGTATGTTAGAGTGAAATTCTCCTTGTCTCTTTTTAACCCTGCTTTTGTAGCTTAATGGATTTTGTTTCTTGCTGATGCATACCTGTGTTCAATCCATGATATATTTTCTGCAAATTTTTTTACTGTGCAAATCAAAAATTACACCGACAGATGTTAAATCCTCTTATTTTTCTGACATTAGTTTTGCTGTAGCAATTTGTCTGAATAGTGTTAACTTTTGTTTTGTTGTCGAATTTGAAAGCATATTTGTAACACAAGTGTTTCAAAAATTTGTGCTCAATCTGCCTAGTGACTGTGCAAGATTTTACTGTCCCGTGCAATGTGATAACGCAGAGAGGCTACTTAAAATATGACCTTAAATCTGTATTAATAATGTTATGAAATTGAGTATATACTATGTGTTTTCAAATGCAGTATTAATGTTTAAAAACTCAAACATGATCATGGAGTTTAAATTCGTGATCAGCTGTGATAAGCAGAAAAAATATTTCCCTTTGGGCGCACATGTCTGTTGTCTTGTAATAAAATGATTTTCACATTTTTTGAGCTGCATTTATTATTCACTGAATATAATGCATTTTTAATTATTTTTTTTTTCCATCTTCATTTCTTGAGCAATAATAGTTTGGTAATATTTTCTTTGAGCTGTTTTCTTACACCTTGATAAAGGAAAGAAGAAAAAAAATCTTTAAAAAAAAATTGTGTCATTCATTTTTTCAATGAAATGAATTTGGAATAATAAGAAATTTTAATGGTAAATAATGAAAAGAATTTAAATAATTGGTTTTGCTTACCATAGCATGAGTTTACTTTTTTTAATGACTTCTAAAACATGTGCTGCTATCTAATTTTCAGTTCCTATGTAATTCATTATCATTCTGTAGTTGCAGCTTACACATAATTTCATTTTTTTGCAATTTTTTATATACTTTTTGTAGAATACTCTGCTGATTCATAA
>BGPR01043156.1:0-13031 GCA_013235015.1 Araneus ventricosus
GAACAAAATTTGAAGTACCTAAATAATTAATCATTTATGAAGAAAATGAGCTATCGGCGCTTTTTAAAAATCGTCTGGTTTAATTGATATTTTCATTTTAATTAAAAAAACTTTTCAGATCATAAAAGGATTTTGTGTACTATAATATTTAATGCATTTGTAATTTTACATTGAAAAAATTAGTCATGAAAGTAATTTAATCCGGAGCAAAGCCTGGCACGTCAGCTATTCTTAAATAGATGTGGAAAATAAATGTTTGTATTTATGAAATTTTGCGAGTTATTTGTAGAACCCAGCCTTAATATGTATATGAAATCGAAACAAATTTGAAAACCTCACCTTAAAAGAAACTGACGCGTGCTTTTTAAAAGCGCAAAAATTCCAAATACAAACTAGTTTCAATTCAAAGGGCCAAATGGAAATTTAATGGAAAATCCAAAGTAGTTTGGATTTCTATATCATGCAAAAAAATGTCGTTTCTGTTTTACTTATATATATACAATATTTCCTTTTTTTGTACTAATAAAGTCTATTTGTTTAGCTTTAGCACAAGTCTTCATTAAATTCTTCAAATTACATAGATATGGCAATATAAACTCCTAATCTCATGTTTATTCACTTCTTGCACTTGTTCACTTTTTACCTCAAATGGATATAAAAAATAGAGAAAATATTTGAAAATATCTAACTTCAAATTCATTGGAACTTACGCTTGCCTTTTAGAAATAGAAAGGTTGTATTATAAAAAACCTGAAGCTATAATGGATAGAATCACAGGTGACACTTGTTTTTAAAATATCTTTTGCTTCATGTAAGTTCAAAAAGAAACATTTCTAAATGAATAAACAGGGAATTTTCATTACAGAAAATATGTGCTTGCTGTTTATGTTCAAATTTTTATATCATTTATTACACTTTCTTTCGTAACTATATGACACAAAGCTAATGCAAAGATCTTTACTTCACAAAGCTTATCATTCTGAAAAATGAAACTTTATGTATTTAAAAAGCAGTTTTATCTTGCAGATGAGAAAAAGCAAAATGCTGACAGATGTGTTAATCCTTTGTAAGCATGTTTGATAAGAGCAGAATCCCACGGGTATTTCGAACCCTGATTAATCAATTTATGAGATTGATAAGATTTTAATTTTTTTAATTTCATTATAATGATTAATAATCTGAACATTTTTTCAATAACTAATACAAACCAGCAAACCCGTGAGAAACCTTCGGCACGTTTAACCTACACCCCTCCCCCCTCCAAAAAAGTCGTTTAGTCCTTTGTTGAGTTGAAATTAAATACTCAGCGAAGAGTATACACAAAACAGCATAGACAGTTCATTGATGTAAACGTATATTCAATACCTTATTCATCGCCGTAGGCTTTGCATTAGTTGAGAAGAAGAGATGTTGATAGAGGAAATAATACATAGGATTATTATTTTAGCGAAAGCAATAATTCATTTCTTATTTCTCATCCAATCATAAATTGGTATAGTTCGTTAAAAAAAAGTCGCGACTAGCACTTTTGGACGATTTTACTCTGGAAAGGGGTGACAGGCAATGAGTCAGATGAGAGTATTTCCAGAATTCTTTGTTAGTTCGTGCTAAGTAAAATGTAAACATCTCCCCCTCCATTTTTCACCACACCCCCTATTTAGGTGAACTCAGCCTAGCTCATGCGCAGAAACGCTGAGGGTTTCAGTGTCTGCGAATGATTGGTATGTTTCATCCTTTCTGTCTATGACAAACTCGTGAATTTCTCCGAATCTGATTAATGGATCTATACTTTCGGAATAATTACCCTCAATACGAATTGAACTGAGACCTTCGTGTTCGTCTTCTAATATTTATATCATAATCAAATACAGGACCTCTATTTATCGAAGTCGCTAAATCCCGAAAAAAAGTTCGTTATATGGAAAATTCGTTAAATAGAGATTCACCTTTCAAAATACTTTAAACTACACAAAACGGATTTTAAATTCATAATCATTAAATATTATTAAAAAAATAATTAATCACACCTTTATTTTGTAAATTAATATCTATTTGTTTTATATATTTTACCCATCAAAAATAAATCTGCAAGGAATACAAGAATAAAACAAAACATTGTCCGGGAATACACTGTATTTTCAATTTAAAAAATAATTTTATATTGAAATTAATGAATTTTAGCATTTCATCATACGAAGGTTTGTTGATTTCTGCATCATGGTCATTTCCATCTTCGTCTTCATCGCAATTCATTGCTCTATTGTTTTTATTTTTCACACTGTCCGCTTCAAATCTGCCTCATCCACATCTTCATAGACACATGCTTTTAAACGTTTTGAACAAGAATTCGATGAATCATAATTTTGTATCTTATCACGATTTTTTTATTATGGTTGATAAGCTGTTTGGAGGAATACCAAATTTTAAAGCAAAATCCTTTTTTTTTCACGCCTTTATCCACCTCATGAAGAATTAAATTTTCTCCTTTGATGCTCAAGCACTTTCGCTTTGACATTTTCCAGCTTCAAGGTCATAGATCACCATAAAATGTGTTAAAAGAAAGAATAAGTTTGAAATGTTTAGAAATATTTTGGGAAATAGAAAAAAATATTGGATCACAAGAAAAAGTTCGTTAAATAGAGAATGCACTTCGCTATTTGGAGGTTATTTTACGAAGAAATTCGCAAAATGTTCTTGGTTCCAAGAAAAAGTTCGCAAAATAGAGAAATTCGCAAAATAGAGGTTCGTTAAATAGAGGTCCGACTGTATGTATTAAAAAAAAGTTTTTTTAGTTTTATAATTTTACACAGCACCTTATCGGAAGTACTTTAACGAAACCCAAATTCAGCTACAAAAAACCAAATTGAGCTAAGAAAGAAGTTAAGAAAAATTACAATTACAAAAAACTACATTTTTTGTATTGACCAAAATAAATGTTACAACGAAATTTTCACTTCTAGTCCTTGTCCATTTCCAACTCCAGCATCTTGTCTCTGAGTGACGGCCAATATGCCTTCAAAGGCCTTGAGGACAGACTTACGACCTTTAAGGTAAAGAACTGCACTTACGCCAGTCACTGGGAGTGGACCCAACTGGAGAAACTGAAAAACCTTCAAGTGCTGGAAATCTCACAGTCCAACATGTTGGAAATAGCCGATGACTTCCTTGACTTTACTTCGAAATGGCCTCTGACGACCATCAATTTCAGGGAAAATAATATTAAGCATATGCCTCAAAAAGCATTTTCGAGATTCAAATTTCTGAAGCGGCTGTTCCTGGATAAAAACTCTTTAATGTCGGTGGAGAGGTCTTTGCTTCCGAAGCCTGCTGATTACCTCGCCTCTTTGGGACTCAGGTAAAGTGACACTTGTTTTCATTTATGAAATACACATCAAGTTTTGTGTTACGTTAGTCCTAAAATTCGTGACTCTCCTAAAATTATTAGCTTAGATCGTATAGTTGATTTCAAAAAGTAAGCAAGTTCCGAATAATACAAAGAAATCCACAATACCGATATGGCAATATAAGGTAATATTAGCCTGGCTGGTGAGCTTCTATATTTTTAACTCAAATATCTATCGGGGTCTGCTGCTATATTTTAATGTTATTGATTGCCAAAAATTAATAAAAGAAGTGACTTATGTTGGACAAAGGAATGCAGTCGGGGGGCGCTTTATCACGATGGCATGTCATCAACATCCGGCAGGCTTTGATTTCAATTTTATCTCATCCACAAACAACGTTCATCCTTCTTCGCCGGCTACCAACTTCCCTTCTGTCTTTTTCTTTTTTCATTCACTTTTTCGTCCTCCTCAAAAAAATCGCCAACCCCCAGTTTTCCTCTTTTGCCACCCACTTTTTGGCATTCAGCTTGGCCCAACATTATCCGCTGTCATTGGTTGGCTTCTTCATAATCAGTAGCCACAGTAAACAAGCGCCAAAATTGACAATCTTCTTTTTTAAATTACAACCCTAAGTCACTCACCGGATATGATCCGACAATGGAATTTTTAATGAGTCATGTAAGTATTCAATATCTCACCACCCGACTTTACAAAATAAAATGGCGAACCATATGAATAGTTCACACAACATTTGTGTTGAAAGATACCATCCATTCCGGTGAAAACTATCTGCATGTAGGGATGTAGATGATCACTTACGCTTACGCCATCGATGAAAATCGATGTATACTTAATCATCCAGCGGGCGGGCGTGTGTGAGAGAAGAATTTCGTTTTCTATCTTTCCACCAGAGGACGCTACGAAAGCATAACCTTGGCTATTCTTCCAGCTCCTTTCGACGAACTGTTAGTCATCGTTTGGAAGTCGAAAACATGGCCTTGGCTATTTTTCCAGTTCCTTTCGAAGAACTGTTAGTCATTGTTTAGAAGTCGAGGCGTTAATAGCATTCTGCGAATCTGCTATTTGTATTTCAGAGATACTTGCGACCGTCGCAATGAAATGACTATGAAATTTACTTTTTGCTTTTTATATCTAAATTTCGATTGCTCTTTTACTTTCATATTGTCTTTACAGTTTTATATTACAAATGTAAATCTTTCAGCTGAAATATTAGCAATTTCATTTATTTTATTTTCACGTTATTCAGCTAATCCTTTTGTCAATTTAGATTGTTTTTGTGTTTTATGTCTACGTTGTTTCCATTCCTTTTTAAATAAAAATTGTTTCAAATAATTGTACTTATTAACCCTTACCCAATCACATCCAAATTTTAATAATTACCCCTTTAAAAATTGATATTTTACAATAGCGTATCTAGGAAATACGCGCGACCTTTCATATTGGTATACAGGGCTCGTCTGCTGGAAGATTAAACTAGTTCATAACGCCACAGTGCTGAATCCGTAGTGATGAGAAGTCCCAGATCAGGCCATGAAAGCATTTTCTAGACTATAATACTGCCTCCACCAGTTTGCATTCTTCCACAAATAGTTACGGCATGTTTTTGTCATATAGTACAGAAACATGGTTCAATGTAAAAGGTAACCTTTTTTCTGTCACTGGAAGTCCATTCCCAGATAGAAATTTCAGTTTGCATCAATCTTGCTATACAAATATGCAAGTTTGCAGCAAGTTTGACACGGCAAGAGTGCAAGCTTGAAACATGTGAACTCAAACGAGTTAGTCTCCACGCGTCAAACTTGTCGCGTCAAACTCACTGAAAACTATTTCAAAAACAGAGTACGCAGACAAACCTAGGATTAGAACCCCCGACAACCCACTTCATATCCAGACGCCGTAGCCACTCGGCCAGCTAGACTCGGAGAGGATAAGATAGATTTCGCTAATAGATCGTTCATCTACAAGTTTTATTTTAAACTATTTTCTTGATTTTGTTAATTTTTTGAATTGAGAATATGATTTAAAGTCAAAAAGAGAGCGATTTTCGCTAATAACTACGTTTTGCTAGTAGAATACATTACGAAATTGGGGTTCAAAAGTAATTACTTTTAAAATGGGACAAAATGTAAGTTATTATTTTTCAACGAACATTGACTGTTTTTTCAGGTTTAATTTTTTATGAACGTTAAAATTTTAACATTAAGAAAAAGCGATATGTTTTCTTTAAAGTGCAAGTTCTATATTTAGTAAAAATATAGAGAATTTTTCAAAAGTAATTTTTTATAGACCTAGTTCGTTTTTTACAAATTATCATTGATTTATCGACTTAATAAAAAGAAGGACGATCTAGGAGATGCTGCTAAAAATCTGATGTTTTTTTAAAACAGAGACAAAGATCAAAACCAGATATATACAACTGTATACAGGTCGTGGTGTGTAAGTGTGCTGTATCAACTTTGCAGCAAACTTGTTTTGCAATTGTGGTGTGACGTTTGTCATAACAACTTCACAGAAAACTTGTTTTGCAAGTGGGTTAGTCGATTATGCTTTGTTACTTTGCAGGAAGTTTGCGGCAAAGTTGCCGCATCAAGTTTGTCATGACAAGTTAATATCAAGAAAAATCACACTTGTTGCAAGTGCGCGTGCTATCTGGGACAGTGCTAAATCCTTAGTGATGAGAAGTCCCAGATCATACCACTGAAGTATTTTCTAGACTATGATACTGTCTCCGCCAGTTTACATTCGTCCACAAATAGTTACGGCATGTTTTAGTCATTACAGAAAACATGATTCATCATAAATGATAACCTTTTGCCAGTCACTGGAAGTCCATTGTTGGTACTGTCGTACAAACATCAACCGTTTTTGTTGATGAACGATCCTTAGCATAGGTACTGTAACCATCCGAAAGCTTCAATACAGAATAATATAGAAATTTAGGGGTTATAGATCTAAAGGAATGTAGTTTATTTAGATATTTTTTTTTATTTTGCCTTCGAAGTTCTTATTTAACTTTACCATCCTATTTCACATATTTCTTTTATTATTAAGTAGTAAATGACAATAATTGCCATTTCATTTTATTTCTTTCAGTGAAAACGGAATAAGAGAATTACCTGTCGACATGTTCAGTGAAATGCCAAGTCTGACGTATTTATACTTAGGAGGCAATCCAATAATGGTGCTCGACGCTCAAACGTTTCAACCGGTTTGGGATCAACTAAAGATAGTTATATTGAGCGGTAAGTGAATTCTCATGTATAGGGTGATTCAAAACACATGGGCCAAATGTGAAGAGGCAGTAATACACACCAAATCAAGCAAGTTCAGTAACTGTTCGTCGGGTCGGAGACGAAAACTGCAGATGATAGAGAGAATATAATGTTGAACATAATAGGGCGAGCAAAAGCACAAAAGATACACAGAAAGTAATAAATTCATCTTTATTAAGTTTGGGAGGGGATACCTCAAGATTCTAATGCATAAAACACCCTTGGAATCAGCCTGAAACGTTGTTACCATAATTCCGGTCGCTACTGCTGATGTGCGGGAGAAGCCTGGTGTGTTTGAGGAGGATCGTCAATTCCACCACCGCCAATGCGAGCTTGCATTGAGGTTGTTTGTCGCGCCATTGCACATTTCTTGTAATAAGTATGGCCTAATATATTTGAATTTACACTCGCGGGTTTTTTTTTGTTTGTTTTCGTTCGGCCCATCACATTCAATATTAAGTGCCCTCTACCATTTGCAGTTTTCATCTCTGACCCGGCAATCTGTTACGACACTTGCTTGATTTGTTGAGCATTACCTTCTCTTTCCGTTTCGGCAATCTTTTTTAAGCACCCCCCAGATAGCAAAGAAAGCTTGTCTAAAAGGTTCTGAAAACCTTGTCGTTGGCAAGCGTAAAGAGTTGCCACAAAGGTTTCCATGACAAGGGTTGAGCCTTTCGGCAAGCTAGTGGAAAGTTTCGCTAATCAACAAGAAACAAGGTTTTCTGTAAGGCTTTTAGTAAGATTTCCACAAGCTTTTATTACAGGCTTATTTCAGGCTTTCCTCAAGCTTATTTCAGGCCTTTCAAAAGGTTATTAAGAGCTCTCCTTCGCCGGACAAAATAGAACCCCCTTTCCACCACTCCAAAGCCATACTCCTACAGACGGGTCCAACCCCCTTTTTTGGTCCCCCTTCTTCTGACGTCATCTTAGTCCAACTTAGAGTTATCTGGAATGTCAATTAATTAGATCAATTAAGAATCTTAATTAATCAAAGCTTAATTATTAATTTCAATGAATTTGATTAATCTAATTTTTAATTGAACTTTCTTGTAGGATTTCGTTGCAGATTGTGACAAAACTTCAAATTCCTCCGAGCCAGCGACCAAACCCGCGTTCATAGTGTTGGAAGGCAAGCGCACTAACCACTATACCGTATACGGAACAACACGCGATGGGACAGGTGGTTCATGAAAAGCTTTCCTACGTCAATTTTGCGGGAATGGTTTCCGGAATGGTTTGCGCGGAAATGCTTTAGCGGGCTTCTCGTTCAAACCTTGTCGGCGAGGTAGTTCATAAAAAGCTTTCCTACGTAAACCTTGCGGCAATGGTTTCCGAAACGGTTTGCGCAGAAACGCTTTCGTGGACAGACTATGGAAAGTGAAATGGCAACCTTTCCGCAACCTTCTTTGCTATCTGGGCCTGTACTTAAATAACTTTTAATTTCATGTCGCTTGGTTTTTGATAAACACTCCAAGCAAGGTTCTCAAAAGAAAATTAATAACCACGGATCAGACGTTTTATTGTTTTATACTACACCAGTCGTTCTCAATTTTTGTAGGATGTATTTATTCTGTTAGTATGTAGTCATATTGACGCCTACAATGACTGACATTTGTTTGCGGATAACTGATGTAATTTCTGCAATCTTGTGAAGTAGAACTTTGACAAACTGTTTCAAGATAAAAAAATAATAATATCCAGACCATATCCTTCCCATTTTAATTATTTTGCTTCAATTTACATAAAATTTATTATCGTTTTATTATTTATGTGCTTTTCTAATTTCGTTCCCATTTAATTTCAAAAAGTCGTCATTTTGTTTCAGATATACTTCACTGCGACTGTAGGATGTCTTGGATGCCACGAATGGAGCCTAAATTCCGTTTGGTTAAAGCAACTTGTAATACTCCTTCAAAACTGAGAGGCCGAAATCCAGCAGACATGAAAACAGCAGATCTTGAATGTTAACCTTCAAAAATTAAACGACTTAACTTAATTGGATTTGAAATAAACTATGTTCATGTTTTATACACAAAAAATCTTGTTGGTGTTAAAATTACAGTTCCTTATTCTTAAACAGATTGTTCTTCAATAAAAACATTTGAAAGATTATTAATTTCATTGGATTTCTGTAACGAGTCCACACATCTACTAAAGTGAAAAATTGAAAGGACTTCCAAATTAACGACTTGATTTCAACAATCCGAATTCTAAATTTTGTTCATTTGTTCGTTGTACGTTTTATAATAAGATCTTATGATCAAAATATAAGCATTAAATATTTTTATAATAAGAAATATATACTAGGTTAATATGATCTTTTTTATCTTAAAAAGTTTGTTTCAGCCATACATCTTAGGGCCACAGTGGCTTTACGCCAATGTCTGGGTTTCGGGACTGGATGGTTCCAGGTTCGAAACGCGATTCCATTGAGGATCCGCCGTATGTAGGCCTGTTTCAAGTTAAATCATACGTATGGGACTAAAAGTCCCCCGCTAGTGGGAAGTGGAATTTTAGAGAGGGGGTGTTAGGTCGGGTGTCGTCATCTGACCGCGGTTCAAAATTGTGAACTCTATACTAAAACAGCTCTCGTGTTTCTTCAAAGCGGGTCGTTAATGTAACTAAACTAATCAGCGGTGCATCTAAATGCGACTAACTAATAGAAAAGCGGATACAATTATCACTAGGTTACGAGTGGGTCACACTCGATACACCCATCGTCATCTGCTGATGGGAGAACAACAACAATGTGTACCCAGTGCAATTGCACTATGTCAGTCCTCCACATACTTTCTGAATGAAACAATTTTAACTATCTACGGTTACGTTACCTTCAATCCAGTGCTATTTCCTTAACCGATTTACTTGGAAAGACTCCTCATGTTCACCTTTTACCTTTTTAAAAATCAATTGGCTTTTATCCTCTCATTTAAGCACTTTTCCCATTTTTTAATATTTACACTATTTTTATATACATTAGTTCCACATATTTATCTTGCCATAATTTTTACATAGTTTGGCACAAATCTCAACAAATGTTTGGCGCAGCTTGGCCAATTCTGGCCCTTGTGCCATAAAACCCCAATCACTCACTAAATGCGAAACTAATTGTAATCTAGAATAATATTTATCGGGAATTTATTTGACAGGATTTTAAATTTTACATTTAACAATCCTTATTAACACAAAATACCCTACAATATTCCTACCCAGATAGCACGTAAGTTTGCAGCAAGTTTGATTTTGACTTGTCATGGCAAAATTTGACGCGTCAAACTTGAATCGAACTTGTAGCAAGTTCGATGTGACAAGTAGCGCCACCTCTTTGCAAATCAAACTTGCAGCAAGTATGCAAAACAAGCTTCCTGCAAAGATAGCACAATAAAGAGATAATTATCTTTGTCTCTGTTTTAAAAAACATCCGATTTTTAATAGCATCTCCTAGACCGTAATTCTTTTTTATTAATTCAATAAATCAATGATAATTTGTGAAAAAAATAACTTTTTTATAAAAAAAATTTTTGAAGCATTTTCCATCTTTTTACTAAATATATCACTCTCACTTTAAAGAAAACTATATCGCCTTTTTCTTTTTTTTATTTTTTTTTGAAATTTTAACGTTTATAAACAAAATTAAATCTAAAAAACAGTCGGTGTTTGTTGAAAAATAATAACTAGACATTTTGTCCCATTTTAAAGTAATTACTTTTGAACTCTAATTTCATAATTTATTCTACTAGCAAAACGTAGTTATTAGCGAAAATCGCTCTCTCTTTGACTTCAAATCGTATTCTCAACTCAAAAAATTAATGAAAACCAGAAAATAGTTTAAAATAAATCGTATACGAATCGCATCGAACGATGTTTTAGCGAAATCTATCCTCTCCTCTCAGAGTTCAGCTGGCTCAACGGTTAGCGTCCCCGCTTCGGAACCGGGAGGTCGCGAGTTCTATCCTGGGTTGTGTTCGTGTTCTGTTTTTGCTATAATTTGCAATGAGTTTGACACGGCAAACTTGCTGCAAGTTCGTTTCATGGTGACTTCGGAGCTTTCGTTAACTTGCTGCAAGCTTACTGCAAGCTTGCACACTTGTCATGACAAATTTGTGGCAAACTTGCACTCTTGTCATGACAAATTTGTGGCAAGCTTGCTGCAAACTAAAATTGCTATCTGGGTAGGATGCAGAATATCGAACAACATCGTTGAGATATCGTTAAATGTATCTTGTGCTAATAGGGAAATGAATCAAAGTTTTATTATTCAGTTTTTTTATTATCTGAAGTGACCATAACCTGGATAAGTCTGTGCACATCCTGGTGTAAGATCTCAGCCCAGTGATACCGGGGTCTGATCAGAGATCGCAATCAGCAATACAGCACATCAAAATTTAATAATACTTCTTGACTAATGGCCTTTATACAGGTCATATTTACAAAATGATTTGTACATTGAAGAAAAATAGTATAAGTCCCGGATAAGGATCGCCTTCATAACCTTCTTAATGTCTCGTATATTTAAAAGTAATTACATTTGAATCCTACTTCCATAATTTATTCCAATAGCAAGCTCTTAGTTACGAGCAAAAATCGCTCTCTTTTTTCCTTCAAAATTATATTTTCAATAGGAAATTGTGAATAGCTAATTTAATTAAAAAGACTTTTCAAAATAAGATGTGGAGATGTGCATGCTGATTTTTATCGAGCCGAACTGCGGTGTGGAAGATAGAATTTTAATTCTTTACATACAATACTCTAATAGAAAGTTAGGTTTATAATTTTAAAAAATGAACTGTTCAATATTGAAACTACGTTGAACTTTATTGTTGACGATGGTACCAGTGGCGTACCTACAACTTTTGCCGCCCGGGGAGAACTTTCATCCGAGACAGCGTGTACACTTGCAGCAAGTTTGATTTTTCTTGATATTAGCTTGTCATGCACACTTGATGTCGTAACTTTGCAGCGAACTTCCTGCAAAGTCTTCGTTTGATGCCCTTGATATCTGCAGATAAGTTGTGAAATCATGCTTCCATCACCAGATTTTCTTATACCGGCAATTTATTGAAAAACCTAGATAGCACGTACGTTTGCAGCAAGTTTATTTTTACTTGATATTACCTTGTCATGGCAAATTTGACGCGTCAAGCGAACTAAGAATGCAGAATAGCCACCCTCGCTTGCAAAACGAGTTTGCCGTGACAACTAGCGCCACCCCTCCTTGCAATGCAAGCTTGCTGTGAGTTTGCAGAACAAGCTTGATTCAAAGATGATAGCACAAAGAGATAATTATCTTTGTCCCTGTTTTAAAAAAACATCCGTTTTTTAATAGCATCTCCTAGACCGTCCTTCTTTTTATTAACCCTCTGAGTGGTTCGGTCTTCTTTCTAAAGCGATTCGAAAAGCGAGCGGCTGCAGAACCTTTATCTATTTTAAAAGTGTCTTCCTCCCAACAGAAGATTTTCCCAAAAGCGCAGCAGATCAAGTCTCTTCCCCCCTCTGAACTGTGGACAGTCAGCAACCCCCTTGGAGGGGAGGACTAACCGCAAGAATCCGTTCTATTCAGCTTGGAACCTATTCAAACTAGGTAACTTTCGGAGATCCCACCTGTCGTGTGACAAAATTACACTTCATGTCTTCGAGAACCCTCATTCTGCATATTGCCCGTGTCCATGACAAAAATAAACACCGGTAGACTAGACAAATGCCAGACCGTTGGGCCCAAAAATTGAAGGCTATATTACATATTTTTCATGTCGTGAGTTTCTAAAAATATGAACATCATTGAAGTTGCATGAAAGTTTTTATTCTTTAGATGTATGTGACTTCAATTTATTTGATGTTTATTAATAGTTGTATTTTAAATATTGGCTGTACTACATATTATTAGTTGTCTTTTTTATATTCTTGATTTCAATTTACTACACGTCAGCATATGAGTCTACGAATGTAAAAATTATTTCCTTAATTTTAAGGTTTAACTACAATGTCATTTATATATATTTTACTAATCTCTGATGGCACTATAAAACTTTTCATATTGTTTCTTGATTTAGTATTCGGCAAAAAGTAAAACATTTAGAGCCGATCACAAATAGAAACGGAGCTTAACTGGCGTAATCCGTTTTGTATGCACATAAACATTTATTATATAGATAGTCACATAATAATCTATATTCCAAAATAGCCAGTAATAATTAATACACATGAAGGATTATAAATAACCTTCTTAACCCCTGAATAATGTTTTAAATAAAACAATATACTTCAAGCCTTTTGTAATGAAACTAGTTATATATGCTTTTTAAGAGGGCGAGTTAATAATCCTCAAACTAAAGATTACATTTAGAAAACCAATGCACTAAATGTCGGAAGAAATAGCTTATTCATATAACCTTTA
>BGPR01043157.1:0-13031 GCA_013235015.1 Araneus ventricosus
CTGAGAACGGACATAGCTGCGGAAATCACGTTAGAATTAATTATTTTTGACTACAGATTAAAAATAGTTAACAAAGAAAGCCCATTGACTCAAGGATCCGATGAAGATTTTATTTTCAATCTACTGTCACGTGATCCTCAGGAATGCGGAAAACATGTAAATTATTTTAAAAATCAACTACTACGTAATCCTTTATCCGCTGTAACTTCGCAACAAATTGTCCGATACAAATTATTTTTATACCATCTTAGCATAAAAAATTCACCTTTCAATGATATTACTTTTATTTCTGTGACATTTTTCATTCAATTTGTATTAATTTTTTAAATTTTACGTGCAGACGATTTTATAACGCAAATTTATACCTTTCTCTGCTAGGAAACGGTTAGACTTGAACTAATTTATCTTATTTCTGAAAATTTTGCTTTTGTTTATAAATATTTATAAAACAAGGCAGAAATTACATGTATCTGTTTCTGTCTTTCGGTCGGTCACAAGAACTTTCCCAACGGCGAACGGTATGAATGAAATAATCGATATTCTAGAGTATATTCTAGTCAAAGGTGCTATTTTAAACTTTCAGAGTTAATTAGTTTGTCTGCTATTTAATTAAATAACGAAAAATTAGCTGCTTTAAGCCTATTGTTTATACGTTTTTTGCCAAGAACTTCTGAATATTTATTAGATAAAGCAGTTATTTTATGCCATTTTAAAGACCAGAAAATGATCTTTAATGCTATTAATCATTGCGATGAAATGTTTTCTGATTGCTATAAGGTTTAAAATATTTTAACGTAATTTCTAATAATACTTTCATCAAGAAATAAATTGCCAAATTACTGTTTCTGCTCAATGGATTTTGCCAGTAGTTAAAATTAATATAAGAAAATATTCCTTTCTTTGACCATAAATAACAAAGGAGATTTACATCTCCGGTTTCCTGTTGTGGTAGCATTTACAGCTTTAATACGGTTTACTTGCATGATCCAATGACGTTAGTGAATTATTCTCCCGTTGTTTTGTTTAATTTTCACAGTGAGGTATAAGAATATCCATCTGTAGATACGGTAATGGGCATAACAAGGAACATTCATATACTGCAGAGCTCTTCAACATCTTAGAATTGACAGGGTGCCTTCCGACAAGCCGAGATTGGAATGCTGGTGCTTACTACTAACATGTAACCTCTATATTCAATGAGACTGCGCAATGGCAATGGTCACAAATACCACACTAATCCAAACGTCTTGAAAGCTATACTGTTATGACTGATATAGGAGAGAAGAGATATATTTTAATTCCACGCCTCCGATAATACTCGAAGGATTTATCATCTCAGTCTGTAGCAAATAAATCCCTTTAAAAAATATCATTTGCCAGGCTCAGGGCCAGACACTGAAAGTGGCAGGCGTACATTTGGAAAATCCATATTTTCACATGGGCAACTGTATGTGGGTGTTCACGTGTCCAGCCCACCTCCTACATCCGTGCAAATAACGTGGTATAGCAAAGTATATCATCATAGATAAACAATTTATATAACTATATCAGCATACACAGTACACTCCTGTCAGCTGTCCAATTGGGCATTATCACGTCAGAACTTTATTTCCCTTTCTCATGCAACAAAACATTTATATCTGCGGATTCAAAAAAAAGAATAATTAAATTCCGCACGAAGTCGCGGGTACAGCTAGTTCCTAATATAATAGAAACACTTGAATTGGTATTTGCGAATAAATACAGCACCCTTAATTAGTAGAAAAAATGTCGATTGTCTTCTTTTGAGTAAGGAACTATACCTTATTGGGGATGCAATGTTTCGCCTGCTCCGCATAAGCAAGTTCGTCGGTGAAGCGGTAGCGTGCTGTTGATCTATGTAACGTATCGCCAGTACAGGTGCACTAGTAGCACCTGCATGGGATGCAAGATCTGTCGAGACGTCTTCTTCTTTACTTTCTCGGGATTATCTTGATCTTAACTATGTAATTTGGAAACAATGATATTTCATTTAAAGAACAATTTATTCATTCGAACGGCACACACTTCAACGTAACTTTACAGTAACAGACTTCGATACGGCAACACATACAAGATCAGTGAAGTGAAGACTGTTTCGACTTTGGCGGATTAGACAACAAGTAAGATCAACCCCGCCACCTAATAGGCTGTATAAAGACAATGTAAACAAACGGAGAGGGGGGCATATGAACAAATTTGGATCCCGAGCAACGCCGGCTTATTAGCTACTTTGCTTACACAGTAAGGCAAAATAGGCAGTGAGGTTTGCGCACATGACCGAAGCATCAAATAGGCGTAATAGAAAACTGCCTAGAATATTGGAACTTTGTGAAAAAAACTCTACTCATCTTCATTCTTTCCTTGTGTTATTTTCTAGATAATTTAGTTTATTAATTTCATTAAATATACATTATTCTGTTACTGGAACTTTTATCGGATTAAAGCAAAGCACGCTTAATTCTCCGAATATTATTCTAAGGAAATTTCTTCGGGTTTACCCATTCTCTTTCAGACCTTTCTGATCCATTTTCCTTTGAGTTTTTTTGACTGACTGGACACTCCTGGAATACTTTACATTAAATTATTTAGATCCAACACTAGTCACTACAATTCCTATCCACAACCTTCGTCTGCAAACCAAGCACTCCAAGTCCCCTCCGCCACTTACACACCGGTGTTAATTTGTAGTCAAGAAGTCCAGTGACAACATTTTTAGGAGCTGAAATACAAAGAAGTGCAGAATACTTTTGAATTATTGACATCGCACTCAATTTACTCCAAAAAATTCCCGAGCCTTTAAAACGAAACAATCTTTCAGTCAGGAAATTTAACTTTCTGAGACCTGCCTGAACGAGAAATCCCGTGCATCGTAGTCTTGAGTAATTTTTTGTTCACTAAAAAAGATTGGAATTGCGTCTAAGTATAATGAAATTAAGGACAGCGATGCCCGTTGCTGTGCGATCTGTTGTCAACAAAGGAAGGAATTAAGTTACTTCCGTGAAATTGACCTTGGCGCCCGAAAACGATCGAAGGGAAGGTTTAAAAACGATACGGTTCATAGAATTTCAGGCAATGAGGATCCTATTGGATGCATGCAGCCTATCCATTGGCACATAACTGCGTCCTTTCTATATCTGACTAAGGAAACAACGACGTAAACTTAGTGTTGGAGAAATTACATCGTCCCACATGGCCATTATTATAGGTACCCATGGAAGGTATTAAGGCTATACAGCGTGATTGAAAAAACCTTGGACAAACTTTTTCAGAATCAAATAGGAACCTGGGTGCGCAAACGCCATCTGGAGGCAGCAAATGACATTAAACATAAAAAACTTTGGATAAAATTTCGATATCTTTCTGAATATTAACAATATAGAACTTGAAATTTTTTAAAAGTTGCACTATATATATGCCTCTGAAGCTGTGAAAGAAAATTAAGATACCTGTCGCGCATGCGCAGTAAAATATTATTTACTACAAAAGCTAATATCTCCTTAACTATTCAAAGTATTAACATTAAATTTTGAGGTAGTATTTGTCTAATATATTGCGACGATAAGTGACATAAAATTCCTAGGAAAATTCAAAAAGTTATAAGCAAAAGAAAAAAATGCGGAAAAATTTGGGATTTTATAATGAAACCTTTAAATTTTCCCGAATATTCGTGCTATTTTTACGAAAATGCATGTAAAAATTGTGCACATGACACAATGGAATTGATGAAAGTTTTAAACGATTATTAGTTTTATGTAAAGCGGCGGAGCCAAAATGCTTTTTGCGAGTTCAACAATTTCTGGTCGGTTCCCTGAATGCCTTCGTGACCGAATCTTTAATGTAAATTTTGATTTACAATCTATTCTTTATACATTCGAAGTACGAGGGTAATTCATCCTGCCGTTCCGGAGATATTCGAAAAAATGTGCATCATCAGCTTTGTGTGAAGCAGCTGGATGCATTCGCTTGTGTCTGACCAAACTTTAAGGTTAGGTGAGGCATACAAAAGCAAATGTAGGACTTTTTCGACGATATCTCGAAAGGCTGGATGAATTTCCCTCGAACGTATATAAGAATAGGTTCTAAATCACAATTTATATCAAAGGTTCTGTCACGAGAGCATTCAGAGGACCGATCAGAAATTGATGAACTCGAAGAGGGATTTTAGCTCATCCCGCTTCACAGAAAGCTAATAATCGTTTGAAATTTTCGTCAATTCTTTTGTGTTATGTGCGCATTCCACTTATGATCCGCCGTGATCTTTAGTGGAATCGGGTTTCGAACATGACAATCTCCGGCGAAGAAACGGAGACCTTAACACTAAACAACCGCAGCCTACAAAGGATAAATTGTTATGTGTCCTAATAATCAACTTGAACACACTACTTTTCTAAACCCTTTTTTGAAGTGCAGAGGATTCTCTATGTCATTAGTGTCGTTGAAATTCTGGAGTTCGAAGGTAAGACATAAATAAGAACTTTTCATTTGCGTTTCTCACAGCGCTCTCTAACGAGAACTTGTGTTGTAAGAATTGCAAGACATGAAAAACTTAACGAACCTGGCAGACGTTCGCTCCCATTTAACTTTGCTAGTTCAATTTTAGTTAGTGGTAATAATGACGAAATTTGAGTTATTCTATTGCTACATATTAATCAGATTGTTTAGTGTCCTATACAAGATATCTAGTCGAATCAGTTCATATTTTGACTAGAGTGCGTATTTGAAATATAAGTTTGTGACTCTAAGAATGCTGAAATTTACTTTGCTTTTTCAGCCTTTGTATCAAGCATTCATTCGTTGAAAGCAAATGCTTATTTTGTTCTCACATTTCTTTCGTTAATATTATTTTCGTTCTTTCATTAAATTTTTAGCTAACCTTCTTTGTTTTTTATAGTTATTAATTTTTAATTGATTAATTGATATTTATCTTTAATTTTTTAATTATCTTTACTATTTTCATTTTTTCATCATTAATAGCTGCATTAGAATTATTTATGTGCATTTACATTATTTACGTATTACAGACAGATTACAGATTACATATTACAGATACATTATTTACATATTACGTACATATTACAGATTTGCCTAATCAGAACCGTACTGAAGATTTATGAATTGGTAATATAATTCATATTTTTATAAATAATTTCTTACATTTTTTTATAAATTTGTTTTTATAAGTTTCTTAATTATTATTTTAAAATTTATAAATTTGTTAGTACAAATTTTTGTGATTGCGGAAATTCCTGTCAAAATTTGGAAGAAATCCGACTTTTTGAGGGTCTTGTATCATCAGTCCGTACGCTGAGGCAGAAATTCTTCTGGAAAACGATTTTTATTATGAGGTCTTATTTTTTACGAAGTATTTTAGAGCAGAAGGAATTTGCTTTGATTCAAACTCATGAACTAAAACTCCTATAAATATTTCACCTGAAGGAAAATAATTGCATCGTCTCGAATTAGATAAAAAGATCGAAAACAAGCATCAGAATGTTATATAATTAGATAACTAGTCAAAATGATTAAAGCAACAATTCTTCAGAAGTTGCGTAATTTTTTGCATCTTCAGGAACCCTAACCAATTTTCAGCGAATCGGAGATTTATTTCTAATGAGTAAGAAAACGACAATTAAAAATAACGTATGAAAATATATGACTCATATAATCGTCTTTAAATTAGAAGCAGTCCTCTGGGGTGGGCACCAGAAATCACGGATGAGAAGCCACCGGATAAGTAAACGGGTTCTCACTTCCCCTGGGTGTATGGTAATAGTGGGGATTAAGGAACTCCCACCAGTGATAGTAATTTTCTCATGCGGCAAATTTAGGCCGTGGCCGGTGATGGCTACTATGACTCGGTCTCAGTGCTCGAGCTATTGCAGCGATTGTCATTCAATATTCCCGAGTGCTAAGGCACGACGGGTATCTTTGTTAAGGTTTAATCAGAAGCATTTCTGAGAAAAGAAACGGATTGAAAGGATATGACTCATCGTTTAAGTCTTGTCATCTGAGACAATCTTAAAGTCAAAAAAGTACCGAAAGGAAAAATCATTTTAATCATAACGAAATTCTGTTACTGTAATTAAAACTGATAATACAGATCTGTTTATTCGCCTTAAGAAAAGATTTTATGCAATGTTAATGTTTCTCGGGATTATGATAAAATAAAGATAGCTTTTTCAACTTTGCATTTGCTAGTGTAAATGAATTCAAGAAAATGTGACATTGATTCCCACCGTTCGTTATGAAGGAAAGCTGAATTTCGAAAATTTTAACTGTCCCAAGTATACGAAATTTATTTTTAGAAGATAGTAAAAGCTTTCCAGTTACAGCAATAATTTTTCCATGATAAATTAATTTCTGAAGAGAGCATATGGCGCGTCTTATGAATAAAAAAAGGTCTGAGAGTAGTTAGAAATAAATTTTTGACGTCAATTACAAACAAAATAAAATCAAGGACAAGTTAATCTTTAAATTCTACAGGAAGTGAAAACATTTAACTGCTGCTTTTATCCCTCTGGAAGGTCTTTGGTATATTTCCATAATTGAATGATTTAAAGAAAATTTGATTGAAAGATTCCGTATTAGATATCTGCCAATATAAACAGATGATTTAAAATCTAACATAATAAAATAGGTTTTCTTAGAATTCTGTTCCCAGAAGATACAAATCTTACAGTTAAATTGAATGCCTTTTCAAAGATATGCCCTACATATCCATTTCCTAGATTATATAGAAGGGGAAACTAAATTTTAATTAGTTGTAGCTATTATTAGATATTCCTGATACAGACACAGAGAATGACAACACTAGATTTTAATTTCAATCTCTGGAAAGGTGTGTAAGATAGGTGACTATGAAATAAAATTCTTCAAAGCTGTCTGATACAAGTTTAACATTTATGTTTTATTTAAAAATTTTGAAATCCCAATATTTGGTAAAGTTAAATTATTAATGAAATGAAGTTCTTCATGTTAAATGTTATTAACGAACGAGAAGAAACACATAAATATAGCATCTCTTTTCCCACCCTATTTTAAACATGGTAAATTTATGAAAGTAATAATTTTTTCAAAGTATTGATTACAGTAGTTTGTATTATACATTGTAATAGTCTCCTCAAATATTAAGGTTTACTTAATAAAATAAACAAATTAATATTCGCCTGAGGAAAACTCTTTATTGAGCAAGTTGATGGCGCAAGAATATTTTTTCTACAAAGGATAGAGTAAAAAGCATTTCCATACATTTAATTCCAAACAGAATGACACGAAACTGCAAATCACGTGAGGGAAAAAGTTAGTCACATCTTAATAATTTTTCTTAACTTTTGGTCAACAGCGTACCTCCTCAAGAGTCAAATTATGATATCCTGCGCCAGTACAAACAACGCTGTCTTCACAATGAAAATCAACTGTGGCTAAACGTTTTAAAAAATGCGACGAAGGGAAAATCTTAGATTTTTTTATTAGGGGGGAACGAAGTATACCGTTCACAGAACTACTAGTAACAGCACATTTAGAAATAACGTTTACAACAATAAAGAGATGGAATGAAATTAGGATAAGCAGGGATTGTTACTTTATTTGAAAAGTGTGTTTATTCGCAAAAATTAGCAACAAGTGCAGTAGAATCAATAAGAAATCATTTACTATTTGAATACCCCTGCTAAAAATCATTGTAACATGCTTCTTTTGATTTTTTGCAGAAAAAAATGTAGTATTATCTGAAGAAAACTATGTTCCAAATACCTTCAGATTTTCTGCAGTCAAGGCTTAATTATTAAATTCAACTTACTTATAGTATTTCGATGCAGAATGCAACAAAACTTCAAACTCATTCTGGCCTTGTTTCGAACCCGCGTTCATAGAGCTGGAAGGCTGGATCCCTAACCACATGACAACACAGGACTGTTAAAAATGGGGTTAAAATAATCTATTTGAATTTTAACGTCACCATAACTCTAGTAGCGCATTTATTGGTGCAAAAATCAACATGGTAACAACACGTGTTTCAAAGTCGTAGAGATGAGTAATAGATGAGATTAGTAATATTTTTGTTCAATAATTCCGATTCTGCTGATGCATTACTTTTCTATACAAGTATGGTCGATATCACTAATTGAAAATGAACTTATGAAACTCCTCTCTGCTGAAACATTAAACAATAATGATAATTACATTTTAATTTTGTTTTATATCCTTTGGAAAATAAAGCTGCAATATTAGAGAATATGGTGCAAAATATGTATTTAGAGAAATGCAAATATTATGAAATTGCTGTTAAATCTTCAAAAAAATCAACAGATTATTGATCAAGTTTAATGATGTTGTGAAAATCTGCTAAATAACTGCAATTTGAATTGAAGACAAAATGCAGAATTTTCGCTGTCTTTCAAAAATATGCAAAATATTTAGAGAAAACAGGAAGAATAGTAGTAGGAAGTAACAGGAAGAATAGATTTTGTACAGATTAGCAACGCAACTGACAACGCTTCACAAGTAATAACAGTAACAGAACTTTCTGATTTCGTAACACAAACAGTCGAGAAATCAGTAATAATGACAGTAACAGCACTCTCAACAGCGCTCAGCTAACCGACTTTCAAACTCGTACTGCAGCCGAAACTCCAAAATCTTTCCAGTCTATCAACACACTCACAGTTGATCAACACAACTACTCCTCTGTGATTCAATTACAGTCCTTTTATACTGTCCCCGATAGGCTGTCACGTCACAAGGAATTATCAGGAAAAATCTGTACCCGGGCTCCTAATAGAAATATCAAGAAAATAACAGCACCTTTGAGATCGCACATGCCCAAGTTGCCAAGATGGTCACCAAGTTTGTCGCCAAGATCAGTGGTTCAGGCCTGGCAGCTGCCAGTTATTCCATACTTACCCCTGTAAAACTCTCTTCCCAACCATAAGATTAATTTTAATGAACGCGACTTTCCATGTTCAAAACACTACTCTCCTCTTCAAAGACTGATGTCCCGGCAATCTCATTATATACAACTATGATCGGTAGTCCGGTATGGAACTTGCCGATTAATATGAATAACTTTTGGTTTGTCGTTGGGCGACCTCTGATCTCTGTAGACAACATCGCTCATTTTCTGGAAAACAGTATAAGATCCTTCCCAGTTTTGGTCTAGATTCGCACTCGGACCACTCCGTCGTTCCGGGTTACACACTCAGACGTGATCACCTTCCTTAAAATGGTCGTCTGTTGTTCTGGAGTCTTAAGGAGTCCTCTTTCGTTCTCTGCACAGTTTAATTTGCTCTCTGACAGACGTCTGTATGTTTTCCAAACGTGCCTCCAACTTATTCAAGTCTTTGTTCGGCGAGGAAGAGTATCACCCGGTCGTCCAAAGAGGCTGCAACAGGGGAATCTCGGAGATCGATCAGAAAGCTTCTCTTCAGAAGTCTATCCAATCATTGGCTTTCCCTGTTCTGTTTTGGGTCGTTTCCAGGCTTTGCGGGCTTAGCATTCCCTGCACCATTTCTCGACGACGGCGCGAAGACGGTCGCAATAAAATCGCTCTCTTATTCTACTCAAAGTTTTCATGACTCCAAAATGTCCTCCACTTGCGCTGCCATGAGTCTCTCGCAGAACTTCTTGAGTTCTGCAGTTCGGAAGAATTAGTTGCAATTGACTTGAGCTTCCATCATCACTTTCCCTCTTACAGTAAAGGTCTCCATCCTTAAGATATAAGGAGTCCCAAAGATCCCAGTATCACTTTGTTGCAGGATTCTCCGGAGCGATGTCTTGCCAAGATGGTCGAACCACCGACTTTAGTTTCTTCTCCAGAATTGGTATTATATCTTCATCTTCCAGCTGTGCTGTTTGGGTCTCACTTAAAGACTAAGCTTTTTCAATTGCCATTCTATCCTGTCCGTAAATTCCTATTACAATGGGGAACATCTATCCCCCATGTGTTTTTCTATTCTCTTATCTCCCGTACACTAACCTTTTGAGCTTGAATGACAGTGACATATTGCTCCTGAGTATTTCAAGGAGAGGTACTGAAAGTTTGATCTCTAAACAATAAATGGAATTTGAAAACTAATGGGTGAAACCTGTGCCCCACGCGACTAACGTAGGGTTGAATTGCATACATGCAAGGCATTCCAATCAGGATACCTTTTCAGAAAACCTTTCTGAATTTCCTTTTTTGAATTAAGCTGAAACAGACTTCGCCATCTGCTTAGAAAACATTTCTGTTGCAGCTCTGAGTGGTATAAAATAATAATCTCTAAAAATATTCTGTTTAAAGGCAATGAAAGTTACACCAAGCTTACGCAATGTTTTCAGATGACTGTATTCAAGATTTTCAGTTCGATTATTAGTGAGTTCAAATGTCTTTCTTAATACAGAAAGAGTTTTTTCAGCAAGAGAATTACTGAGGGTAATTGTTTAAAATTTCAAAAACCGAATCACTGCAAACATTTTCATTCACTCACCGAAGCACACGTTTCTACTTTGGCAGATATTATTAAATATTTCACTTAATTTAATTTGTATGCTGTTCTTCCTTAATTTTTGTGGATTTTTAGGATCAAAATTCACTATTTTTAACCATCTGCAATAACTGCCGAGGGAACGAAAGTCCTGTTTTAAATCAACCGTTCAGCATTTAGTTGGTTTGTATCTACATTTGTTACGTAATCACGGCCAAACGCGTTGTTTAATTTCCCTCGGATGAAAATTCCTTAAAGTCATTAAAAATGACCTATGTTTCAGTATTTTTATTTTCTTATTCCGCTTTCTTATGGTGTCGTTTTAATGTTTTCAATTTTTGGCGAATAAATGGCGAGCTTGTTACCATTAAAACATTTGAGACAATTTGGGAATGGCGAGATTGTATTTCCATGCTTATCATTTACCAAGACTGATAAACTCGACCATATATTTACAATTTTTTGAATACCGATAGAGGTAGAGATTTGTGTTAATCAACTAGAATTAAAAAATGAGTAATACTTTATATAATTTAATGAAAAGCAGATCTACTCTTTTGTTTTCGACGCGAGGATTACTCTTCATAGAAATATAAGTTAATACTTCACAGAGGCAAAGAAAAAAATATTGTTTTCGTAATTATATTCTTTCTAACTGCATGCGAATTTAAAATCAAAGAATTACATCATATTTTGCAGAAGAAATGAGTATCAGCTTACAATTTATTCTTCAGCATGACATTATTTAAACCGCACTATGATATAGACAGAGGTGTGATTTTATGATTGCAATTCTAGGCAATGAGCATGCAAGGAAATGCAAGAATAGAGAATGTACACTAATTTACAAAAAATTAGAAAAAATAAAAAAAATATGGTATTAAAGAACTAAAAATTAATAAATTTCATTAGAATTACACAGCATACATGCAAAACCAATGCTACATCAGAATTTGCAAAAAATAAAACATACAACATTAGATAAATGAAATATGACATATGCTGTTGACACCCAATTTTTTGATCAGTGCCAAATTTGGAACTCAATCGGTCAACGAAAATATGTTCAAAAGGCATATACACAAATGGGAGTTCAGTCCAGTCTAAGCACGAGGAATTTTTGATGCCAATATATTAGCGTAACATAAAAATACATGTTATAAATATAAAAGTGAATAAATGATTATTTATGGTGGTCAGATTTGATAGGAATGAATGATAGGATTTATAAAAAAATCAAATTCAAGGAATGGTGTCAATCAAGGTAAGAGGTATAGAATTGTTTCCTGGGTGGTAGAACAATTTCTGACATGTTGATCACCAATAGATTTGATTGCTAAAGAGAATGTCAGAAAATATAACATTTTTACTAGAAAGTAAGAGGTCGAAATCGGTGATAGAAGTATAATATTTTTGATTCGCAAGTGATATACAGCATTCACATATGTAACCTGAGAGAATATTCATATTTCTTGGTCAATATTTGTATAAAAAATTTACCAGAATATGATATATAAACTAGTAGGACTTTTGTCTTTAACCTCACTGGCCCGTAAACCTACTCTAAAAGCACTGCAGTTTTTTCAAAAAGAAATTGCCTAACGAAATTTCAAGGTTACCATTTTTTGGTAAGTGTACTCGAAATAATTTTTTGTCAATAGATATAATTACTTTTTATTGGAAAAATAAAAGTGAGTCGGAAAAATCTTGTGTAGAAATATGGTTTTATATAAGCCCTTCTTAAATTTGGATAATGTGCCACTGCTTTTCTTAAAATAGAATTTTTTGAAGGTACAGCCGAAGAACATATAGAACTACAAGTGCCACAAATAACTATTTCTTTTTAACTACAAAGAAACACGAAACCATAACACAAACAAACACAATAATAATTTTTTTAATGTTTTCCTGATTTCTATGGATTTTACGTGACATCACAGCTATGCCTCTTCATCGCTACAATTTATTAGGTAAAAACTCATTACCGAAATTTCGAAGTCCATAGAATCAAGGCTCTCATCTTATCAGCATAATTGCATTAGGATTCAGGGAGCAGCTGTCTTTTTATCCTTGGAGGAATGTCATTCGGATATTTAAAGCTAAGTGTTTTCTTTCTAATACACTTCAGATGAAAGAAAACAGTTGACATGGTACTTTAGTTAGTTTAGTATGGTTTAGTTGTGAGGAAGTGTAATTTGAGCATATGACTCTGCGGAAGAAGATTTCTTTTAAAACGAAACTTTGCGTTGAGATAGATTATGCCATTTCTTCTCCAATAAAATTTAAATAATAGAAATTTTTTAAAGAGTTTCAACTATTACCTTTATATAATGGAATTTCTTGAGGTATTTGCAAAAATAAATATTTTTTGGAAGAAAGGATCCATCTACATTTATGAATGTCCAAATGGTTTTAATCTGATAATCTCATATCTTCACTAACTGCACTTAATAAAGGTAGTGAAAGCGATCGTGAGACAAAAGAATTAGAGATATTATTGTGGATATATTTAGAGAAGGACTCAATAAATAATTTTAGATGTTGTGG
>BGPR01043158.1:0-13028 GCA_013235015.1 Araneus ventricosus
TTTTCGAATAGATCTACCATTCCGTGAGAGTTTTTCTTTGCGGATTTTTTTTTTACCTTTTGTTATATACCTTTATTTGTAAACCTTAATCGTTCTTTTTTAATTCGCCCTGTTAGGCTTAGAGTTTGATATGCATTTTTCGGGACGGATGCTTCATAGTAGTTACTAGCAGTACGCGCACGGAGTTGCCCGTGGAATCAAGCCTTCGACAAAATGTGAAAAAAAAATGCTCGTAATGACTCGAAAAAGTTTTGAAAACAAAATCAAAACAAAAGATACACATTATTGATTTTCCCGCCTATTTTTCCTCTCGACAATGACGCGAATGTAATGACGTCACCGGAAGGAATCGGATTGTAGAAATGTAGGCTGGGAATGAAAGCATATTACGTCACCTCCTGCGAGAAAGCAGCAATGCATTCTGGGATCGTCCGGAGAAACTCTCGCCAGCAAAAAACTGTTTGAACTGATCAGGGAAAAATAAATTTAAAAGAAACGGAATAAAATATTTTAACCGTTCTTCTTTTTAAATCTAACAGAAACGTTCCAGTTATAAGCAGAAAAAAATGAAAATTATAGAGTTGTTAGAACGTCAGATGCGAGAATTTCAAGAAATCCTTATGAAAAATTATCATAAAAGTGACTATTATTTAAAAAATTCTCAAAATTCAGTAAACTATGTTGGAAATTCAAAACAAACTTCATTAGAACGAAAATTGTTTCTTCTATCCGATGGTACATTGATTGTTTTTCAACGTTCATTAGAAAAGATACTACAGCCGTAAACTTCCAAAAATGATCCAAGACAACACAAAACATTAAATAAAAAATTTTCTAGATTAAATTTTAAAATTCTGGATTCGAGGTGCATTGAGTCACCTTCACGACTACTTGTGTACCAAATGGCATGGCTGTAAGTGCGATAGATTCGTCTGGACATCGCACACACAGTGTACAAACATTGACTTTTATAAGTATAGATATTCTAATAGAGTCAAATCATGCGACTTTATGCACATGATGAATGTCACTGCTCCTATCATCTAACATATAACTGCACGTGAGCTTTGATGTTCCGTTCTTTTTCATACTTCCAGTTGCACCATGGATTTCAAAATTAAATCAGCGCTTAGACCATCGTGTATCACGTGAGCATGGAGTGTTTCCATTAAGATCAGAGTAAAAATAAAAAGTATAAAAAAGAAAAATAAATTAGAAGGAGATAAAATCTTCAAAAGATTACCGGGGGGTATAGATATTCTAATAGAGTCAAATCATGCGACGTTATGCACATGATGAATGTCGCTGCTCCTATCATCTAACATATAACTGCACGTGAGCTTTGATGTTCCGTTCTTTTTCATACTTCCAGTTGCACCATGGATTTCAAAATTAAATCAGCGCTTAGAACATCGTGTATCACGTGAGCATGGAGTGTTTCCATTAAGATCAGAGTAAAAATAAAAAGTATAAAAAAGAAAAATAAATTAGAAGGAGATAAAATCTTCAAAAGGTCAACATCAACAAGCACACGCAAGTTAAAAGGAAGATCTGAAAATGTTTCTTGTTTAAGTTAATGACTGTTTTTCTATCTAAGCAAACAATAAAAAGTAGAGTTTTGAAGTAAACCTTGAATTAGTGATAAAGATTAAGAAAATTAACCAAGATCTACAATAATATCAAAAATCTGAGTCTACTTTTTCGAAAAAGATAATATATAATTTTTTTAGTGATTAAATATATTTAACATTGCAAAAAAGGGAAATTAATTAATATTTTATCGTTATCTTTTTTATTATTATTGAAACATCATTTTAGGACAGTAAGTATACAGAATATCATGAAGTATTTCTCCTGCCAATAAAGATACTTAAAACGTTAGAAGATTTCATACTTTTGCTATCAAAAACTTCTTGAAAAAAATCGTAAATATATGAAAATCGAATAATCTTTGTATGTTGTAGAATATTTAAAATTCAAATAGCAAAATTGAAAGCAAAAAAAAGAAGGCTCTTCTTTCTCTCTCCCCTTATTGAATTTTTTTTTTGTACGCAAGTTAAGTCTTACTTCGATAGATGGCAGCACGAAACATAATGCTCATAATTCAGTAGAATCTTGTTATTGGGCGTTAAGCTACCTGACATTCTGTTTTAACAGACATCGGTTCAGAATTAATTAAACTTCATGGAACAAAAAGTTTTTTCTGGCTTTTTAACTATTACTTTTAAGAAATTACATAAAACTGAATAGTCTTTGCTGCGTTACATTCGTTATTATATTAGCTTTCCATTTATTTGTATTTTTGAGATATAATTTAAAAAACTTTAGAGTTACAGGCCATGAAACCTAAAAAATGTTCTTTTCCCCAAAGGTTTCCACTATTTGGGATACTGTTTAATACAGTCTCAAAGGTGTTAAATGTTATTTCATATGTTATGTAACCATTTCATTAGGGCAACAAAATCAACATGGTGGTGTAGGGAGAAAAAGAATTAAATCCCATATAATATTTCACATATATTTGACCACAGGAATATCTAGCGCTTCTGTAGCATAGAATTAGACGCTCATAGTATATTAGTGGGCCGCGGAAAGCTAGTCAATTGACCGCATCTTAACCGCTTGTTTATGAGTTTTCTTACATTGTGACAGATGAGTAATTACAAGTTTTTTGTTTTCTAAACAATGCATTTTTAATCCTTTGATAGTAAGCTTTACTAATTACTGACATATCTACACTATTAAAATCCGAAGGTAAACAAACCTATGTATATATCTATCTTTGTCCAGCTATCTTCTCACGAACCACCGAATATTGAAACGTGCCGAAAGAACCAAAAGATGGGAAATAAGCCAACGAATCCATTTTGACCATTGAAATTCCGAAATTATAATTAGTTTAAAAGATATTAATTAAAAACTTTAAAATGAATGAATTCACCGTGCTTCCATCTATTGGTAGATACAATTTTCTTTTTTTCCCTATTATTTATTTTCACATATGGTGTTCTTGCATTATTTTTATTTATTTAACGGAAGCTGGTTTTGTATAAGAGGTTTTAATTCATTCTTTTTTAGCGATCTTTCATGTTTTGATTTATAAACATCGGAAAAATCTTTTTCTTTCATTTTTCTTTCTTTTTTTTTTTAGTCTTATGATACTTTATTTCGTAAAGTTACTGTTGTATAAGTCATATGCTGCCATCTATTGAGAAGAGACAATTTTCTTTTTTCCCCCATTTTTAAACTTTAAGATCTGATTTATTGCATTTTTTTATTTATTTCACGGAAGTTGGTTTGTATAAAAGATTTAATTATTTTCTTTTTTAGAGAGCTTTCGTGTTTTGATTTATAAACATCGGAAAAAATCATTTTTTTTTTTTGTCTGACGGTGTTAAACTTCGTAACATTTGTTGGAGAAAGTAAGTGACAACATTTGTTGGAAAAAACGGAAGCGGGCATTTCCAAAAATATGGATCCCGAAACCTCACTTCCCTCCGTCAGGGAATATCACATAATTCGAGGTTGCCTGTGCAATGTTGGGCCACGCAGGTAGTACATGCATATAAATTGTGTGTGTGCATGATATTAGTTAGTAATTTCTAATTGTATATTTAGTTAGCGGACCTCAAAATATTTATTAAACAACAGGTGGTCCGCACAATTAATAGGGTTGGAAACCGCTTAGCTAGAGAAAAAGACTGTTTTCAATGTAATGGTCAATCAATGCTGTACTGCAAGCGTTGATCAAGTGCTTCCCAGTGGTTTTAATCAAAATCACCGGCGTTGCGATCTTTGCTAGAATACTGAAGGATATAAAAGAACAGTTCGTTTCGTTAATAAATTCAATTTATCATCATAGGCATATACAAGGTAGTCATAAATTATTGAACCTATTTCAAATATCAATAAAAAAACATATTTTTTTAATGAGAGAGCAAATAACGTTTTTTTTTTTTCAGATAGGTGGGGTACCATTACAGAGTTCTAAATTTGTTGCAGCGAGAGATTTCCATACACAATGGCTGCCGATCAGTAAAAGCCGATGAGCGTTTTCTGGTTTCCTTTTATTTTTCTTAAATATCTCGAAAACTATTCAGTTTTCAAATTACAATTAATTTAGCAAATTAAAGAGAAAAAAATTCCCTACAAAAGCAAGCTTTTATTTTTCTTTTATCTTTAATAGTTTCGCAGATAATGACTCTCACAAATGGAAGATGTCCAATAATTTACGACCACCTAGACCACGGTAACGACGCGTTACCTATCCGAAAAAAACTTTTTAATATGCGCTCTTGTTTAAAAGAAAAATGTAGTTGTAACATTATTAGGTTTTTTATTAATTTTTGAAATGGGTCCAAAAATTCATAACTACCCTGTCTGTCCCTCAGGGCTAACTGAGGACGAGCTTTGCAGTTTTGAACAATTGTCACATGACAAGGATGGTATCTGGGCAGGCACCCCACCCTATTACCACAAGATGCTTTACAATACCTTAACAATGCCTTAACGATGCGGTGAGGCATTCAAAATATCGCAGCATTCTTTTAAATTGTTATCTTGTCCATTGTAAAGTTTTTGTTAGATCTCTTGTGCTTCTGTGCTTTTGTGTGGTTTTTGTAATGCTTACTGTCTCTCGATTTTTGTTTGTAACTGTTTGATTTTAAATGCTATTGATTTTGTTATCTTGATTTTTTGTATGCGTTTTGGATTTTTAATGTTTAGCTTTTTGCGTTTTTGCTCTTAATCTTTTTGTGTTTTTAATGTTAAGCTTTTTGTGTTTTTGCTCTTAATCTTTTTGTGTTTTAATGTTAGGCTTTTTGTGTTTTTGGCCTTTGGGTTTTTGCGTTTTGCGCTTTTTTTTTGCTCTTTTAATCTTTTTGTGTTTTGTGTTTTCAATGTTAAGCTTTTAGCGTTTTTGCTTTTAATATTTTTATGCTTTGTGTTTTTGCTGTTTATATTTTTTGAGTTATTGTTGTAAACGATGATTTTTAAATTGTTTTACTCACCCCTTGGGGCTCGTTGTAAATTCTATTTTAATGTAGTTCATTTCTTTTGTTTTATGTTTCCCCTCCGGCCTGTCGAAGGCCTTACACCCTCTTCGCTATTCTGGGCCGGGCGGGTTGTAAATAAATGCATAAATTGTGGAGATATCGTAAAATATCTTGTGATTATAGGGCACTCACCAAATTTCTGCGTCACACCAACGCGAGAATGTTTGATCCTCAACGGCAGATTTACCAAGCGAAAAACTACAAGTTATCTTCAATGCAATTGAGTTCGAACTCGTGATCAACGATCCGAAACATTTAGTCGCGGTATATGTCCTGTCGCTAAATATAGCCTCTCTGCTCTTCCCCTATTAGTATCCTCGATGTTGTCATGATATTCTGAATGCAGCACAACGTCGTAAAAATAACGTATGAATATTGAAAGGCATCTTGTGTTAATAGGATCCTTTCTTACATAACAATTTCGTTTGGAAGTTGGTCTAATCATAAAGATGTCGTCCTAGAACCATGCGTGCCAACTCCTATTCCAGTTTCCAAAAAATTATTCCTCTTCAGACATTCATTGCTTCATCCAGTTTTCATTCTGGGATAAGGCGACCAGAGCTTCGGTTTCGACAATATAGTGTTCCAAACCGGATTCCGCAAAGATCCGCCGTGAACCTGAAAGCATTTCCTGAAGTTCCGAAGAAGTGCAACTAAGAAACCACTGTAGGAAGTTTACAATCCACATTTTAGTGTTTGTGTGAACGATGGCAAAGATACATAATCTCACAGGGTTGTTATTTCGAAGAAAATACTAAATTAACAGGTTCTATCTGTAATCATTCTTCTATACGTAGTATAAAATTAAGCCGCCTAAAAAGCGACTGCATGTGTGAACGCTTAAAACTCGAGAAATGCTAAACTGATATTGGAGATATTTGTACCATTTTGGAGGGCATTTATCGAGGAAGGTTTTAGTGTATTAAACCCATATCAAAATAAAAAAGGGAGTTTAATAATTGCGATTTTAGATCACCGCATGCGCAAAATGGCAGTATCCCTGCTTTGCGCATGCGCGGAATTCATGTCTGTTTAAATCTCCCCTTAAAGCGTCTGTATGTGTGAACATTTATAATTCGAGAAATAAAAAATGTTTATTGAAGATATTTGTACCATTCTGTAGAAAAATAATCGACGCTTTTCAAATTCAAAAAGGGAGTTAAATAATTAAATCCAATCCAACCTCGATCCACGCATGCGTAAAATACCATCCTCGATCCGCGCATGCGTAAAATACCATCCTCGATCCACGCATGCGTAAAATATCATCCTCGATCCACGCATGCGTAAAACATCAGGATTTGTTTCATGCGCGAAATAGCAGGAGGTGTGCTTTGCGTATGCGCTCAATTTATGTTTGTTTACATGATTTGCGACTGATTTCAAAATCTCCTTATGCCTTAAAAACGAAATTCCAACTTTGGCCGGTGCACATCAAATGCAAAAAGGCTTCGTTTGTTGCTGCATGATGAATGTCAAGAGGAAAGAGCCAACAGATTTACCGTTTTCCTTTAAACGTATTCAATTCCCAGTTGGACTCTGTTTCGACGTGGCAATAAATAAAGCCCAGGGAAATACATTTCACACTGCTGGAATTGCCTTAAGCGGAGAATGTTTTTCTCATGAGCAACTTTATGTGGCAGTTTCAAGAGTTACCTCCAAACAAAATCTTTTTGTCTTGGCACCAGGAGGAAAAACTGCCAATGTTGTTTATAAAGAAATATTATGAGGTAGTTTGAATTTTATTTCCATATCATAGATTTCATTTTACATATTATTCAGTGGGCCCATGTATGTATAGAACAGATAAACGCGTGCTGAGCCACAGGTGAAACAAGTTCTGGAACATTTCGTTGCTTAACAACAAATACCTCCTATATCGACCTTTTGAAATTTCAAAGAGGAAGAAAAAAACTGAATTTTTCGCAGCCAATAATAAATATTATTGAAATTTTATAGCATCAGATACGAACTTGAGACCACATGCTTCTACCAAATGTGAAAATAAAAAAAATCAGAAATATTCGTTATTGGTTGTGAAAGATTCAGTTTTTCTCTTCCTCTTTGAAATTTCAAAAGGTTGATATAAGTGGTGCTGCTTCTTAAGCGGCGATTTTTAACATAGAACAGAAGAGAACACCACTTCATTTCCCTGCGTCTAGAACCTTTTGGTTATTTAAACAGTGTGGCGGACATGAAGCGGAAGAGACATCGGAAGACGCTCCTTAACTGTCAAGCAAATAATGGCGAAGGCAAAGAGATGGAAAATGTTTCAAAAATACACATCTAAAAATCTGGGATAAAATACAAGAAACAAAGGGGATTCTGATATAAAACCATATCCAAACAAAAACTGTGAAAAGGAAGGAAATTTGAGTATGAAGTGCAATATCAACAAACACGAGAGAAAAAAAGCTAATCAAATAAAGAAGTCCACAAAAACGAACTGAAATGCGATTGTTAAAGCACATGTGTTTCTGTTCTGGTGATTGCTCTTTTCTCCATAAAATGGAAGTTCTTCTGTGTCGAAGCGGAGATTAGTCCAAGTGAGCTGTCACTTCGACGAAGAGAGCGCAAAAAAATTCCAATGTCGGCTTGCAGGAATGGAAAAGTCTGGAAGTGAAAGATGATCATGGATTTATTCGAAAAAGCTCTTGAAAATCATTAAGGTGGTGTAGCAATTGTTGGATTTTAAGTCGGGAGCCTTTGTTGGAAGCGACGTTGCGGAACCCGATTAGCTCATTTTGCTGTGTCAGATGCAGACAGAATGCACTCTGTCGAATAATGCAAAGGAATGCCGTTTGTGTTTCCACATGGGCAATTTGCTGTCGGGCAAAGTTAAACCTTTTCAAGTACGAAGGAAAAGGGCCGTGTCCTGCAAAAAACAGGATTTTTTCCCTTTTCCAGTAGCATGGTTGAGTCGAGACTCTTGGCAGGATGTTAAATGTGGACCTCCCCGTATCTTCATCTTCCCAGTCTGACTGCCAGTCCTCCATCATTTTTTTCTTGAAGATTGATTTCAGGAAGGAAATCGGAGCCTTAACAGATAGTGGGTCTCTATCAGACTCCGCAGCTTCTTTTGCTCATCTGTCCTCCTCATAGCAAAATGCTCGATATTTATTCAACTAGAAAAATCCGTTTTCCAGTTACTATATAACTTTCTTTTGTTTCATCTTAACTTGGATTTGTTTTGTAGTCTCTAACTAGAGAGAAAGGACGTACAATACTCTAGTAGAGACCTACAATACTCTAGTAGAGACGTACAATACTCTAGTAGAGACGTACAATACTCTAGTAGAGACGTACGGTAACTTTGAATAACTGAATGTTTCTCAGATTTCACGACAGGAACTTTGAAATCGTTAAAATTTAATGATAATTGCTTTATCAGTGATCAATTGTGCTTCGACTGTATTCCAGTCGTTTTTAATGCACTTCAAGATCCATTTTCTTTCGAGAGTCATTCAACAATTTTTTCCAACTGGAAGTTATGTTTCCACAAGTTATTTACGTATACAACTGACTTCTTCAGGACTCAAAGGAACTAATGCATGCTGATAACAATTTAACCCTTAAAGGCCCAGTGTTGCTTTTAAACAATAATAACGAATGATTATAACGAATGATATATATGAATATATAACGAATGATTTTTGCTTTTAAACAATAATAACGAATGATATATATGAATATATAACGAATGATTTTTTTTTTGCTTTTAAACAATAATAACGAATGATTATAATAATAACGATTATAATAATAACAATGATTATAATAATAATTATAATCATTATAACGATGATTATCATATCACGATATTTATCACAATAACGATGATTATAATAATAATAATGATTATAATATATAACGAATGATTTTTTTGCTTTTAAACAATAATAAGGAACGATTATAACGAATGATATATATAAATATACATATATATGATACAGTGATACCTCGAGATACGAGTTTAATTCGTTCCGTAACCTTGCTCGTATGTCAATTTGCTCGTATCTCAATGCAATTTTCCCCCTTGAAATTAATTGAAATGCCATTATGTTAATCCGTTCCAGCCCCAAAAATGCTACCCCTAATTGTTTTTGTTACGTGTTTTTGAATAAGAAAAATGCATTTATAAATGACATACATTGTATAAAAACATAATAAAAGAGAATGTAAAGCAAAAAAAAAACTGGTTTTATAAAGTGTACATACACCGTACCGTTCCTCGTATCTCAAATGTCGCTCGTATTTCAAAACAAAACTTCGCTGCTCGACAGCGCTCGTATCTCAAATAACTCGTATGTCAGGGCACTCGTATCTCGAGGTACCACTGTATATGAATATATATGATATATATGATCTCATATATATATCATATCATATCATATATATAAGATATATGACAATGAATATGATATGAATGATTATAACGAATGATATATATGATATATATGAATATATAACGAATGATTTTTTTTCACATTTGGTAGGAGCACATGGTCTCAAGGTCGTATCTGATGCTATAAAAAATCAGATACGATTAAAGGCTCAGTGTTGCTTTTAAACAATATAGCCAATTTTGTCTTCTAAAATCTTGAGAATAAGACTGATCTCTAATGCCTGTTGTGGCCAATAGGATACATACTGTTACGAAAATCGTCCTGTGTGTGCACGGTGAAAAGAGTCCAACAAGCAGGTTAACGGAGAAAAACGCTTTATTCTAGAATATTCCGGAAAACACGAAGCGCAAGTAACAGGAAAAACAGCACTTGAACAGATTAGCAACACGAATAGACAGCAATTCACTAATAATTACTGTAATAGTATTTTCAGTACCCCTCGGCGTCTAACAGCTTACCAGGTCGTAAATGTATATTCTAGTCACATACTTGAAAGGGAACGGTTGAAGCATTGTCCAACTTTGCAAGTAAATTTTTAAAAGTATGTTTATAGAATTCATCGACTAGTAATGCAAAAGTTGAGTTTCAATAATTTTATCTATTTAAATAAGCAATCGTCACAAAAGCAATGCACTGACTTGGAAAGTGAGGATGAAGCGTCGACCTGTTTCTCAGTCACAACCCTCATTTTAAGGCTACCATGGTCCTTCAAAATGATTTTTTTCAATTTTGAACTAATCAAATTGAAATTTGGCAGGGATTAATAGGAACAGTATAGGAGACAAACACACAAAATTTCACTGCAATGTATTTATTTGTTTCTGCGCTATGGATATAAAAGTAATACATACATCAATACATAGATCGATACTAAAAAGTATATCCTATAAAGTATATAAAGTAGGATACCATGAATATTTTATAGTATCTGTATAAAGTGTAATTTTATCCATTTAATAAAACTTTCGCTTTAACGAATACAATTCACTGAATTCTCGAATGATTGGTTTTAAAACATTCGAATTTATTGCGATGCCATAGTAATTTTCAGTCTTTGTCAGATAGTGGAAACGACAAATGACTCGGCACTTCAGTCTCCCAAATTTCAAGCCACACCAACGTGAGGACGTGTGACACATGGAGGCAGATATGACGAACTCAAGGCCTTCATACACGGCTAATATTTCATGCAATCGGATCTCGAAATCAGTTATCCTCCAATTATAAAGCCTCGACCTAAACACCAGGCCGCCACGGACTTGAAAAGAGGCTGTACGACTATATCTTTTTACCCTCAAATTAAATATCTAACGATTTCAGTTTTGTACGTTTTTATACATTGTTATGTGTTGTATATACAACAATTGAATTTCCATGTAACACAATAAGATAAATGAAGAATACAAAAATTTGCAAAACTGGATGTTTGTTTTGGCTTTTCTTTTAGTCAATATCAGCATTTTTTACGACTTAAAAGTGTTATGTGAATTCTAGGGTATCCGATCATTGAGAAAAGTTTAAAATTTGAATAGATTTGCTTAACTGCTTGGCTCGATATCAAGAAATTTTTAAGTAGCGAACTTTATATTTGAGACAAGCCTTGGTTAAGGATTTCATTAAAACTGTTCTAGACAGCCAGACGTCTGGAAAATGTATTAGTAAATTTAAAAAACGCAGACGCGAGAAAATTAGCAACAATAATAGTTCAGAAATACATCATTGAAAAAGGAAAAAGATATGATACTGATTCATTCACAATCCTCATTTTAAAAAGATATTAATTATTTCAATACATACATCTATGCTATAAAGTATATCCTATAAAGCATATAAAGTATGGATACTATAAATATTTTATAGTTTCCATATAAAGTGTAACTTTATCCATTTAATAAAACTTTCGTTTTAACAGAATACAATTCACTGAATTCTCGATTGATTGGTTTCAAAGCGTTCGAATTTATTGGAATGCCCTGGTAATTTTCATTCTTCGAAAGATAGTGAAAACGACAAATGACTCGGAACTTCACTCTCCCAACTATCACGCCACACCAACGTGAGGGCGTGTGACTCAAGGCGACAAATATGACGGACTCCAGGCCTTCATACACGGCTGAACTTTCATGCAATCGGATCTCAAAACCCGTTATCCTCCAATTATGAAGCCTCGACCTAAACACCAGATCAACACTGTCTCTAAAAGAGGCTGTACGACTACATCTTTCGCCCCCAAATTAAATATCTAATGATTTCAGTTTTGTCCGTGTTAGGGGTAGATTGATACGCTGGAACGTTGATACAGTTCTTAAATTTTGATGATCGGAATGGCTCAATATGTACGTATCCCCTCATGTATATGCCACTGTAACCCTCACCACACGGTATATTTTTCGGCCATATTTAGTCAAAAGTTAGTTTACAAATGAATCAAACCGCTAATCTTCGAGTCGGAGTAAATTTTACTCTAACAAGGGCAACACCAGGTATATGGTCGCCGATTTTTTTCAAATTTTGTACATTTGTAGTAGTGCCTTAGAACAATACAACGTGGAAGCCACAAGTTCTACAACTCAGTAATTTTCGAGAAAATCGATCGGAAACTTTAGAGGGTAGAATATCAGCCAGTTCGCTGCAAGTTAGTGCGAGATGGCGGCGGTATGGTGGTCAGCTTTAGAGCTCCGTAATTGCTGGACAGCCGGGTCGAGTCCCACGCTAAGTTTTTTTAATACCATTTAAATATTTTATAACGAATAATAAAGTTTATACGAATGGATATTTATTGACCTTTCAAGGCAATACTACAAATGTACAGAATTTGAAAAAAATAGGTGACCCATGTACCTGGTGTTGCCCGTGTAAGTACGTGTTGTGTGATTTCTTTCACTAATTAGGCTTTCCTGCCAGGGAATCGACTCCAAAGGTAAGAAAAACATTTATTTTTCTTACCTATGTTAAGTTTTGAGCTTTTTTAGCGTTGATTTTTGCGTGACCTCTTGTTTTCAGTAAAAAAGTCTTTTGGTGCATATTGATACAGTTGCCTCCGGATACATTGATACGGATATTCTGTGTGTATCAATGCGCCTTAACAGCAACTACTTTACAAAATCGTCTTCAGAAATGGAAAAAAATTAAAAATGAACTATCTAAGAAAAACACACAATTAAGTATTTGTTTTAAACAATGAACACGGTTTGAATTTCATTGCAAAATTGAAAATATCGTTGTAAATTAAGTCTAAAATATTTTTTTACGATTTTATTAAAATTGGAGAGAAACAATGTACGGAAACTTAATTAATATCATCAAAAAGATAATGTTTTGCATTTTTAGATGGCGTGAAAATAAGTTTCGTGCTAATTTGTTCTCATAAAGCTTTCATCAAGGAAGAACGCGAAAATCTCCCTTAATTTTTAATTCATTAAAATTTCAAAAAACGGCTTCGAAGTACACATTCTCTCCTTCCAAAATAAATTTTCACACAGATACACACATTCTCCTGTATTATTTGTAGATATAAATTATTTTCTGAGGCATTATTGTTTCAATTTTCCAGTCTCATTAAAAATGC
>BGPR01043160.1:2866-13028 GCA_013235015.1 Araneus ventricosus
GTATATATTTGAAACGCTCATTTTGATGAGTATATATTTGAAAAGATTATTACGTTACCGGCTTCCTTTGAGGGGAGGTTCTGAGATCACTTTAGAGATAAGCGCGGTAGGGGGTCTAATTATTCTTGCTAACCACAGTCCAGTTCCCTGCACTTTAAGAAAAGGTTATAACACGGGTGGGGTGGTGGGAAAAATGACTGCACAGGTTGGGGGAGTCCAACTCATGTCGTTTCCTTCCAAAATGTCCCGGTTTTAAAGGAGTTAGAAGAAAAAAATCACCTCTGGATTCAAGAGTTAAAATCGGGTTTCGAAACTGGCTCCATGCGGTCCCAAAAATCCGGGCCTTACCACTAGACAACAGCGGTTTACCAATTTCCTTTGATATAAAATATTGTTAAAAATAACGGAAATGGTAACTTTTTCGCATAAAAAATGTTAAAAGAATAAGAGAGGAATTGAATGTTCAGATTATAAAATATTTCCTGTCACACCAAATTTTCACCCTATACAAAATAGATTATTAATTACCCGATCAAATAATTTAAATTCAATGTACGCGAAATACCTTTAATGAACTGATAAACACTTACAGACATCCACGCGTTTCAACATCTTCGAAAAATCGGGGGCGTTAATTGACTCTTCACGTTAACGTCAGAGAGTGCCGAGAAATTTACGAGGTTTTTCCTCCAGAACCAATTTAAGGATGAAAAAACTAAAAACAAACTAAAAAGGAATAAAAAAGGGCAACTTAATTCCCCGTCCTATGTATACCTAAATACCGCAAATATTTCCTCCCTTTTTTTCCTACCACCAAATTCTTCATGACGATTTTTTTTTTTCCGCATTTTTACTTTCTTGTGGTGGAAGCAGGTGAATTCATCTAACTGCCCCCGAGGAAAAAGGCGGAGACCGTAAAGTTTATGACCCATTAGCACCGCTAGATGGAGCTGCAACGCGTGTTTATTACCTGCACTCGTATAAAGTTTACACCCCCACTTGGATATATTGTTCATAAATAACTTCTTTTCCATACTTCATGCGATGGAGTTGATGAAGACGGGCCATAGATGGGTTGAAAAAAAGAGTAATGTTGCATGTAAAAGCAAGGGTTTACTCGCTAAAGCCTAGACTGGATTACTCCAATAATTTGGAAATAACTGCCTGGAATTTGCGTTTACCGAATATCAATTTCTTCATGATTTAGGTTCGGAGACTTAAGTAGTCTTTGCACGTCTCGTTGCACTGAGTATCGTAGTGGTGAATATAAGTTTCGATACATGGTTATATATTACGTTAGTTTGAAAAGTTTCAAGTTCGTATTTCTAATGATTTGAGCAAATAGCTCTCGTGTTGCTTCAAAACGGGACGTTAATATAACTAAACTAAACTAATGTTTGCGACATGGTTTACTGAGTGTTTGGTTCGCTTTCGTACGTTGTAATAATTTGTTCACGAAGTTTAGGGCAAGAGTAGAAGTACCCCCTCTTGATATACATAATGAGCCCCATGATTTGCTTTTTTTCTACCCTACATTTAACACCATACGTCTTTGGAAAAAATCATACGTCCATTATAAAAGTAAATTTGATGTATATCAAAATCTGACTTGTGAAAAAGTTGAAACGTTGTAAATCTGATCAAAAGAACCTTCACTAATTGAGATCAGTTGGTTTCTTTTTCTACTTTCTCATATACGAAGTACTTATTGTAATTGCACAAGAATTCGACTATGAAATTTTGACAAATCTTTACGTTTTCATCTTTGGTATTATGCCTATATGTTTGTCTGCTATCAATACTTCTAGCCAAACCTGAATTGGGAAATTTTCGTATAACCAGAAATCAAAACAAGCAAAAAAGACGATTAATTTATAGTCATGGGGTAATAGCATGCTGCAAAGCAAGATTAAGAATATGCCATCAAACTTTGTGTTAATATATTGTTTGACTGAATAAAATCAGTAGGGAGGGTTTTCTGTTTTCATTTTCTGAAATGGATGATTCGATTTGATATTTATTGTCTCCATTTCTTTCTATTGAAAGCATCCTATATTTTGCTTCAAATGAATGATATCAGGAGATGAACATAAGGATTTCCCTTGCTGCTCGACAAAATTTCATGTTAAGTCTTCTTTAGACATGCCTAATATATACTTTATATTAGGCGTGCGATCTCTAGGATTACATGCTTTTTTTCGATATAAAATTCCTTAATCTTTAATTTTTGTAACTAAATACGTAAAATATATTTTGCACATAATATTTTATTTCCAGAATGTAGCAAAATCATCTTCCTGATTTCTTGACATTGGATACTAGGAAAATTTCATCAGCACCGATTTTAGATAATCATACACAGTTTTTAAAATAAATTCATTTATCACCTTAAATATAATTAGTATTAAACTATTAGAAAAGTTCAATACTTCAAATATATGAATAAATAATCTCAAAAAGAAAAATACACAATTTTGACTCGCCGATTTGAGACATCGAAACTTTCGTTTCCGGCATTTGATAATGGGTAATTCAAACTGAATTTTTGTTAATACCCTCTCATTCAAGGTCTATGATGATAATTAGAAGGTCGACAAATCATTGTTAACTTAGTTCAGAAGGGAATGCAGAATATAAAGAAGTCATCTGAGAGATCGCCCAAGCCTATACGGGGTTGATGGAGTTTGAATTATAAAACGTTTGTATAGACTCCCATGTTTATATGGAATACAGACTTATAAAAATGTCAAAAATTAAGGAGGAAAGTCATAGGAAGAGAAACGCATGAAACAGTCAATATTTTCATTATATGGATATATAACTTCGAGATATGTAAATGACGAAATTTTCTCAAATGAATGATAATCAGATAATAGAAAATCAAAAATTAAGTTAAAAAGAAAAAATATATAAAAATAGAAAAAGTAAACAATAATAATAATGATAACAATACACCTTTATGCGATCTCAACGCAGAAGCATTAAGTGATTTCATCATCAAAATTTTTTCTTAAAAATAATCAACAAAAACTATTCAAGAACAGAAATTCTCAAATAATTAAAGCACATAAAAGAAAATTAAAAAGTAAGAAATATAATCAAAATGGAAGAAAAATGGAAAAGAACCAGAATGGCGATACTTCTTCGGAGACCACACGCCACTTTAGTTCTAAAATGGACAAATTTTCTGTATAAAGGAATGACAATAGTCAAAGTTTATTCTCTTATGTGGCCTGAATCTATCCAACAACTGAATATAGAATAAAAGGAAAAAAGAAAAACTTAACAAATTCCATTAAAACAAATAATGCAAAGAGTAATGTATAACGCAAAAGAGTTTAAATTAATTTTAATTTAATTTCTATTAATATTTAACTTAATTTTGTTAAATTTTATCAATTATAACTGTGAATGATAATCAGATTACTCAAAATGAATAATATCCTTGAATAAGCTTACAGAATTCAGTTTCTATTTAAAAAATTTACAATAAAGGAAGTTCCTATTACAGAACTGAATCTTCGGTTGCTATGCTTTGATGGAATATAAAACAATAAGAATCTCAGAAGTTTAAAAGATAAACGCATGAACTTTTCAATATTTTGTGTTGATCAGCTGTATGAAAAAATTATGACTTCTAGCTCATAATCTTTTAAATCGGATTTAGGAAATTATAGATTAATTTTATAGCTTAATGGAGTGTGTAAATGTTTTATATCATTCACATCCTTTTTAATAATCCTATCCAGGCACAGCGACACATTAATGATTTAATTGCCGGCGTAAATATTTCGAAAGGACAGAATATTACTCTTAAATGATGAAATATTTAAAGAGTTTCAATTTACGAATGCTTTTTTTTCAACTGTGTTCAAATTCCGAAAGATTATCAATTCCCAAACTACATAACTACTGCATAATAAATATGGTCGCGAAATCGTATAAATATTTCATTTCGTGAAAGCACTGAGGCTGAACTTCAAACAGAATACGCATAGTGGAAAACGGCTCTTTAGTATACAAATTTTTAATTTGAGTTGCTACAACCTAGCCTTATTCATACAAATACCCAAAACAAGTATTATTTCATCAAATCACTCAATTAATCACGTACAAAATTCACAAGTGTACAGAAACGAATTAATTGAATTTATCATGTAGTTAGTTTATAAACAAGCATTTATTGTACACATGATCATTCTGAATCTAAATCGAGAATGCTAGACTTGCAAGTACGCACAGCAGCTAGTGGAGAAATTGATGGTATGGATCCGCTTCATTTATTTTGAAAAAGCTTTCGATCCAATTCACCAAGCTGACAAAAGAGCATGCCATACATTTTCCTTTCAAAGACAAGGCTGTTGAATACGATCTGTATTCAATTTTGCGCTATTCCTAAAAGTGTTATAAACGTGTCTGCCTATACAAGGGAACTGTTGGTGAAATTTATTTCTTCCAGAATGTCACGTTTGAGCTTTCGAAGGTATACTTTGACGAACCGTTACCGTTTATATCAATATTATATTACTGGGATTAATTTTATACAGAAGAGCCTTTTTCAGCAGACGATCTGAATTGCTGTCAGATACGGTGTGCTTGCATTCAGTGGAATGTGTTTAACCCCACTTTCTGCTGCAATTATATTGGCGATAATTAGCGTTTAATAAATAAGTAGCTCTTTATAATCTATGAATACAACATTCTTTGTAGACATGGATTGCACATCAAGGGAGCTTCTGCGCACTTGTCCATCTGTACAAAAAAGCTAAGTTTCATGCAACAAACCATAGGAGTTAAAATATAAGTATTTTCGTGTTTAGGTTCTGGGAACTTCCTGAACTAACATTATTTGCCATGATGCAAATTTATTTTTTATAATCATTGAACAGAGAATTATATTAAAGTTCATGACACATAATCTTAAGATTGCATCAGGAAGGTATAGCCATTAATTTTATGTTCCTTACTAATTTAAAGGCTATGAAGAAGCAAGTTTTTGACGTATATAAAACACTTTATATTGTTTTATAACCCCAAGATGTTACGTGCTTAATCAGTTCCAGCCTTTGCAATCTAGTCTTCGTATACAAGTAAACTTACTTGCCTTTTGTATATGGAGTATAGGTTAGTTTTCCAATGAGATAAATTCAATACATATAATATCTGAATCCCTTTAACCCATTGGTTGGCATGAACAACCGGATTGACGCCATTCTGGATTCTTATAACTGGGATTTATATACAGAAAGTCCAAGCATTTCTTGCAACGCTCAGGGAATGTGGGCGGTTGGCCATGCCAAACAGATCTAGAATCTCAGACAGCCTGTCTATAAATTAGTGCACAGGATGAGGTTTCGTTTTGATTATGGAGGATTTGAATATCAAATGAGGTTATAACGGTGAAATACTGGTTTTCCGAAGAGAGCAATCTTCGTATATCTTTTATTTATTTTTCTGGAAACCATGAATCTTTTTGCTAAACTATAGATTCTAAATTGCATCCCATGACTCTGTTGCTTGGCTTCTGACAGGGCTTTTTTTCCAGCTGCTGGGCAGTTTTTTTCTTTTTTAAAGAAGGTTACTACCGACATGGAAGCGGAACCATGAAGAATGTCACAATCAGTTGAAATTAGCATCAATGTTTCAATTGTCTATTCTGCGCATTTTTATTTTATTAAACCTCTGCCAAATTTCCTGTACAGATTTTTTCAACGGCACTTTCGCTATAAATCTGGGACAATCTAGATCTATATATTGATTTAAAAAGCTTAAAAGACCACCTTCTAAGTATTAATAATATGACGGATTGTTAAATAGAATAAACGGTTGCCCAAATGACTCCCATAGCAGAAAAGAGAAATGGTGAAATTGCCTAAAATTAAAAAAGAGTTTTGATGCATTCTCCATATTTTCTGGGATCACTAGAGAAAAAAAGATTTTTGCAACATGCATGTCTTGTCCAGACATGAGGTAAGAGAATATCCAAAAGGTAGAAGTTGATTGAAGAAGCATAGCTATAAAAGCCTGCCTGAGATTAATCTAAAGACAACTAAGGACCATTATGAGTTATGGCAAAGTTAAGGACTATTTTATATTGGCAAAGTTTACATCATTTGATGAGTTGGAAGACAAACTTCTATAATTTATTTATAGAGTTATGCAAAGTTAAGGATTACATTTTAATGATGAAGTACAAAGTTAAGGACTATGACAAAAGGAAATTTTCAGAAGAACCCCGAATCCTTCAACCTTTTCTACTGGTTTCAAGAACTTTCTGGAGCTTTTACTTCCATGTAATGCAGTTTACTCAAGTATAAAGAAGGCCTGCCAGAAGAGTCAGTTGGATTTCAGATCCCAGCAAGCAAGCTCAGGAATAACAGAAATTCCTGAGCTGTGTTCAATGACAGGTAGTCTTATTGTGGGGAATTCTTACTTAGTGCCAAGGACATTTGAAATACGTTTCTTTTCCTTAGAATATTTGTAAAATAGAAGCATTTATTTCTAACTTGCTTATTGGATTGTATCCATGCAGAGAATATATATACAGCGACCCTGAGCACTGAAAATTTACTTAATAAGTGAAATCTCTGAAAGACATCAGCTGTATGTCCTCCCTGCATATATGTGAACTGATTACTCTATAAGAACAAAGGACAATGCCAGGCTCACCTGTACATGATTTTACACCAGACGGTATTTGTATCAAATTTTGCAAAAAAAAGTCTCAAGGAAAGTGATACTTGTCCCCAATAACAGACTTGAGTCTCTTTCCTAAATGATCTTAAAAAAGCAATCCAATGGTAATATGATGTTGAAAGTCACGAAACAAGGATTCTTAATTGACTATGTTGATGAGGGTAGCTCTGAAAAAATTCTTTAGTGTTGTTATTAAACTTGAAATGTCTCTAATTTTTTTTAAATTTTGTCGCAAGATTTATGTTTTACTGAAACGGAGTGAAACTTTTAAGAATTCAAGATAATTTAATATTCTCTCATAGTAATTTTAATAAACTTAGGAAATTAAATAGCCAAACCTCATATAATTAAATTATTTGAATATATTTCACTACGGTACAGTGGCAGGAAGAACATGTTTAATTGCAAAAGCGAGAATTAAAAAATATCTTTAATACACTGAAAATTTTGAGAAAATTCAAATTGGTGGAACTAAATTTGACGGAAAAATAAAATGCTGATTTTCTGTTTGGTTTACCTATAATATATAGAGATGATTTAGTCTAAAAATATATTGAAATAAATAAACATCTTAGCCAAATTTCATTTTGGAACATCTAAAAAACATTTATATTAAAAGTTTTTTTTGTTTTGAACATTCGGTGAGAGCAATAAAAAATTCTGAAAACAATATCTTTAGAATCTAAACTGTCACAGATGAAAGTCAAACCCCTTTTTACTGATTAAACATTCTTTGCAAGTCTTTTAGTTCAGATTTTTTCTGGAACACCTTTTGCAGATAGTGAGTGGCGCCTGATATCTGAATTTGCATTATACTTCAAGTGTAATTTTTAAGAATCATGATAAATAATTTATTTCAAAACATTGAGAACAAGAAACAGTCCAAAATAAATGGAATTGAATTATGAAACCGCAATTTCAAAATAATTTTTTCTGTTGCACTACTGTTGTGTTGCATTTTTTAAAAAAATGCCAAAAAAAACTATTCAACAGTAAAAATAAGAGAAACAGTTTAAATTGACATTTTGGTCGATATTGGATGCAATTTTAGTACCATTGAAACACTGTCATTTCATATAGTTTTTAAATTCACTACTCCTGTACCCAATTGTCACTCCTTGTATTTTATATAACCTTGAGTAAAAAAAATTCAAAAAATCTCAAACTATGAGGCTTTTTAAACCCTGAGAAAATTATTTTCTAAACGAAACTTTAAACAATATTCCACCAGATTACACATGAATTCTTCAAGTTATTTACTGCACTATTTAAATGATCGTAGTTTTTGCATCCTGTATATCTTTTTTAAATAAAAGGCAAAGCATTTCTTTATACTCAAATTTTATACCAGAGAAACGAACGAACAACAAAACTGAAATTCTCAAAAAATTTTCATGTAAAACGAGAAAATTTAAATAAATAGTATGTTCCCAAAGGATGGAACAGCAAACATATCTGGTTATTCTGAATCAAGAGAATTTAAATGGAAATAAAACGGTGCAAGGAATCCATCCGAGTGAGAATGGGAAGGATTTTGAATACTATGACTTTCGTGAATGCTGAGATGCGCTGAACGTCACAGATCTGTTGGGTTTAAACATCTCAAAATACTATTGGGGCGTGGAGAATGGGAATTAAGTTCAGGGAACGTCACCAACAGTAAGTGAATATGGGGCACTTCTGTCTGACTACAGTTCAAAGTTCCACCAGATTACACTTAAAAGACGCTCAGCATCCTAAAAGCATATATTATTTTAACACAATCAAAAGATTATCTAAATGACTATCAGACTCTCTGCAAAATGTAGGGTTAAAGGATTGTTCTAAACCTCTAATTTTTTACAATTTAGTCATTTTTTTCAACTTTGTGCCAAAAATCACAGTAAGTGCCGATAATCTTATAGAATTTATTTGATAGATGAACCGTGGATTTTTTAAATTTACCTTATGACATTTTATAGCAAACCATAAAAAAGCTTTTAATTAAGAAAAATAATTCAAGAATTTAAAAAAAACATCTGGCCTTTCAAAAATCTGCATTTATCGTTTCAATAATTATAAAACAATATATTTAATACTATTCCTAAGAATCTTAGAACTGCATTGGCTAAAATTTAAAAACAAATAATTCATGAATAAGAAAAAAACATTATACCAAAATTCTTGTTTCATTAATCATGAAAACAAATATAGTAAGTGAATCATTTTCAGAACTTGATCGAAATAAACTAATAATTCAGCGAGAAAATCAATTATTTTTCAAATATTCTGGTATTTCCATTCTTTTCATTAATCTAAAACATTTGTTGTTTACGTTTAAAAAATTTAAAACGACATTTACAAATGAATACATTCCTTTTTATAACCCAGTGAATATTTATCAGTAGTGCGTTTTTTTTTGCAAAAGTTTGAGAAAACAAATAAACCCCAATCACACACTGTCTTGGGATGGCTGCCCATTGAAGGTTTAATTTCTCTGCTTTTATTTGCCGGAATACAACGCCACTGTGGTTGTACCTGTATATGCTTTTAAAATTTGAACCCATCAATAAGAGCCTGCGTTTTATGCTAAGCAGCCAGACTCATTACAGTTGCGGGGATATTTGAATTTTAGCGACAGTCTGTCTATTATATTTTATCAAGTTTAGAATCCAAGAAAAACAATTAGAAAAGTTTCAGCCATCGAGAGAATGAAATACCAAATAATTCCTCGATAGAAAATAATTGTTGTTCGTGTACCGTCCAAAATCAGCATCCATTACAAGAGAAATTTAATATTGTCTGCAATTCAGACACTCCATCTTTTTCATTAACTCATGAAAAGTGTCAATTAATTCATCACTCATGGATAAAAACGATTAAGTTTAAAATCAATAATTCCTTTGCAAACTCATAATATTTATCACTAAATGTTTTTTTAAAAGCCAGAAAATGATTCCCCAAATGTAACCCCAGTCTGCAATACTCCACTAAGATTTGCCAGCCATTGCAGTATTAGATTCTCTTCAAGTTTTCATTTGCTGCATCATTAATGTATCAGGTTTTACACCTTGCATTTACGTTTTTAAAAATGAACCTACTGCCATCATGGCTAGCCTTTGCTATATAAAGTTTTCTTGAATAAAGAGATAGATTTCCAAATTTTGTTGAATTTTTCTGTCCTCATTATACAGGTTTATTAATAGGAAATACTGAAACAATTTCAGAAGTCTGTTGAGAATTTTAAATATTGAATAATTCCGGGCAAAGAAATTGATTTTTGTATTCAAAATTCAGCATATCTATTCTTTTCAGCAACCAGTGAAATGAATGTCTTAATTAATCTAATGTTTGTGAGTTAAATCACGATTAAAACGATAGTTTTAAATCACACACTCTCTTTTATAAGTCTGCATGATGATCCCAAGTGTTTCTTTTTTTAAAAGTTTGAAATTAGATAATACGTAACTGAACTGAAGGTAAATGA
>BGPR01043161.1:0-13027 GCA_013235015.1 Araneus ventricosus
ATGTAGCTTTGAATAAATTATATAAACAAAAAACAATTGCTATCAGGATTCAGAATAAAGTATTCTAAAATTTAACGGGATCGGGGGATAATTTAGTTTCTACGGTTTGAAAATTTGTCACTTACAATAGAATAATTATTTCTAACGCCGTTTATGTTATACTAGCCGCCATCGGCGACCAGCTTGTTCGCCGGGAATATAATTTCAACTGACTCTCTTATACATAGTTTGATATTCACGGTTCCCTTAACAAAAAAAATGTTAAACTTCAAAATGCGATAGAGATTTATCCCGCGTTCTTAACGTAGCCTTGCACTTGTTCTGTTCCTTGTCTATATGAAAGTCCCTAATGGAGTCAAGTAACTGTTCAGGCCAAGTTACATCTAATTGTACGTAATCGACGCGAATTTTAATTTAACAAATTTATTTCAATATCGAAATAACGCGGCACGTTTTACGTCCAGCATCATGCTAATTGGCTTAAAACATACTGAAAGATTCGACTTAAAGACGTTCGTTTCAAGTCGTTCGCCAATGAACGATTTGGGCTCTTTCGTTACAGGCGCCTCATACTTATAATTTTGTCTGATTATTTTATGATTTGATTTGTCTGAACGCAGGAACAACTTGTTTCACCCGGTTTGCTGGAAATCATGTCTCTGTTTTCGCATCAATGTGTGAAGGGAATCTTGTTCCAGATAAGTGTTTCTTCAATTTCGGAAAAATGGAATAGACACTGGACCATCGTGAAGCCATCCGACGCAAACGCCCTGGCATGTTGAGTGACGGTGTCATCCTCCTGAATGATAATACCCATTCTGCTCACAAAACTCAAGAATTGCTGCGAAAGTTCAAGTGGGAAGTCTGGAGCCTCCTCTACAGCCCGGATTCGGCACCCAATCTCGGTTCTAAACACTTATCCGGAACAAAGTTCTCTTCAGAGAGTGATGTTAAAACAGCTGCCAAGAACTCGATCGATGGACAGGACGTGATTTCTGCCAATGCGGGTTAAACAAGTTGGTCCTGCGTTCAGATAAATGCCTAAACAGATTTTGTGATTATGTGGAAAAGTAGTCGGCAAGTATAACTCTTAATTCCCTTTTCAATTCTCTGTCTAAAGTTAATGAATAGCTTTTTATTGTCATTGCTGGTGTATGTAAAGTGCTCTTCAGAACACTACCAAGCAAGAAGCATAATCAGTTCCATTCAATATTAGTTTATTTTTATGATCTGAGTAGACACATCAGCAACACAAGTACGTCAACTATACAACAGGAATACTATACAGGGTGTTTCGAAACTCATGGGCAAAAATTTAAGGGGTGATAGAAAACATCTAAACAAGCAATTTTCACCATACAATGCATGGGCGGGGAGCAAGCGGTGAACCGCTAGGAGGTCTCCGTTACTGCCACATGAAAGAATGAAACACCAAACGGATAGAGGAGGTACTAAATAATTTTATTGATAGCATGTGTGGCAAAATTACAGAAACTGCTCAAAAGAGGACATGAAGGTTGTGCGTATTAGAAATGCCTTCACGACGGTGCTTTAATCTGTGAATAACACATGTGCACTAAAAGCAGGCTGCGCTGCTAGCTGCTGCAAAAACCAACGTGCAAACTCGACACGTGGCGCATAAACTGCAGGTATCAAGGCTTGCACTTTCTGTACATGGTAGGGGTGTAATCCTTCGTCCCGTAGTACTCGCCAAATAATCGAGTGGGGCACTTTTACGGCACGGAAAACCTCTCGCGTGCTAATATCCGGACGATCTCCCACTCCTTGCAGAATGTCCTCTACAACTTGTGTCGTCCGCACACTCCTGCCATCCCCTGTATCATGCATGCCGGTGACAAAGGATCCCGTTTCACACAGGCACCGATGCAATCGCTCGAACAGTCGTTGGTCTGTCACGTGTCTTCTCGGGAATCGTTGCCTCTACAGTCTTTCGGCTTCCAAATCATTCCCATTCGCATAGGCGGCTGGTGCACCAAAAAAGTGGGGGGTCAAAAGAGATGCGAGTGTGTGGGTGGGGCGCCCCTAAAACTGATTTTTTTTGTATAATGGACTATATTATTGGATTTTAACGTCATTATTGATTAAATGACCTTCTCTAAAAAATTCGGGACACGGCCTCAAAAATCGGAACGGATGGACTCACCATAGACTCCCTCCGTCCAATTCAAAGTTCCATTTCAATTCTCATGAAATAATAACATGAGAAAAATATAAAACGCTTACCTATTAAGTCAATTCTTCTTTCTTTAAACTCGTGAATCGATCAATGATGTCGTCACAAAACGGCGTACTCTCAAACACAGAGAAAACAGGTCAGTTATAAATTTATTTATTTGATATTGTGTTATACAATATACATCCGTATTATAAATTAGAAGAAACGTAGCTGCGCTTTTTGTTTTTCGCAAATTGTTCTATTACCTTAGTAAAGTCAATATCTACAGTATTTTCGATCTTCAAAACAGCAAGTGCAGAAAGCCTCTCTTGACACATACTATTTCTAAAGTATGATTTTAAAGATCTTAAGCATGAAAAACTTCTCGCACATGATGCAGTTGAGACAGGTATCACAAGGAGAATTTGGATTAGTTTTGTCAAGTATGGAAATATGTATATCACAGAGTTCCTTTTCAACAAGAAAATTGCATCATTTCCTCAGTTCTGTTATCTCCATGGATATTTCTGGCAAAGAGTCGATGTATTTTTTGTACATTTTCTGAAAAATTTGTATCTCTCCCTTTATTTTTTCCATATCAAGATCATATGTTTCAGAGACTTTTTGAATTGATGCAATTTTTATAATCTTTGATGTATTGGAACTTGTTACATCTTTTAGAGATTGAAAAATATCCGACTCATTTTCTTTGAACCTTTCGTCTATTGTGTTTAAAACAGTATCTATAACTGGAAAAGCAATTTACGTTTCATAGAATGATTTAACACCTTGTGACATGCTGAAGGAACTGCCGCCTATTTCCGAAGACACCTTTCTAGAGCGTGGAAGTTTTGGAGAAGTAAACGATTTTGCTTCACAAATATCGTTAACATATATCCACAACTTTTCAAAAAAATCTTCACTTCGGAATTCATGCAAACATTCTTTTGTTGTATTAACCAGTTCTTTAACTGTTAAACAAATTAGAGATTTTGATTGCAAAGCTTTTGAAAGCGTATCTGCGCGAAGACCCAGCGCAGTGGCGGACTGGGTCTGAAAATAGTGATTGCCATGAGTCAGTAGGGGTCCTATCATATCTACAATGCCATTTTACATTAAATTTTTATTTCTTACAAATATAATAAATGAAATTAATAATAAACAGTAATATAATAAATTACTTGTTATATTTTTATTATTTAATAATAATAATTAATTATAATTTTTATAATCTTTTTCTAATCTAAAAAATCTGTTATATTTATTACTAATTACAGTATTTATACGTATTATACATCATTGGAAGTAAGAAATATCAAATATAATTAAAGTTTTATGATTGAATATTAATTAATTTTGGCGGTTGTACTGTAAATTTTGGAAGTAAATTGTAATTTTGAGAATTTTTTAAATATGCAAATTATTTATCATTTAATTTTTTTAAAATAATATTTCTTACCGTCAAAGATTAACAACTCAAAAGTACAGAAGTGTATGATACGTGGTCCACTTCATTAAAAGTGAACCAACAAACTTTTGAGTTCACTAGATGACTGGGCAAATCTATCAAAAATTTTCTGCATCGAAATACTATAACAATTCCATTTGAATAGAGAGTAAAATATAGGTTTCTAAGAAAATGAATTTCTTAATATGGTCATGATCTTTAGCTTCGAAAATTCATTAATATCATTACATTATTCCTCACTCAAAAATGGATTTAAAACTCCTTAAAGACAAAGTTATTTTAAATTTAGTTTAATATCCTGAGGGCCCATGTTGACTTATGTGTAAGGGGGCCCAATTGCCATCGGACAAGTTGGCAACCTGGCCAGTCCGCCATTGCGTATCTGTAGCTTCCAAAACTCTTTGGATCAGAAGTAGACAAAAAATGAATTGGAAACTTTCGATATTATTCAGCAAAGCTTCAGCTTGCGATCCATTTTTCGATGGATCGTTAATTTTGAACTTTGAAAAGTGGGGGGCAAGGCCCCTTTACTTTTGCAAGTGAGGGGGCAGTTGCCCCCTTGCCCCCCCGGACGAGCCGCCTTTGCCCATTCGCAAGACCATACATAAAATGCATGTCCGCCTTTTCCTGATTGCTGTAGGTCGCCATGCCTTCTGAAATCCACGGTAGAAATGACGATGTGTAAGAAAACTCGTGCTTTATGCTTTCCATTACAGCGCCGTCTAGCGGTTCACCGCTTGCTCTCCGCCCATGCATTGTATGGTGAAAATTGCTTGTTTAGATGTTTTCTATCACCCCTTAATTTTTTGCCCATGAGTTTCGAAACACCCTGTATACAATACACAGTTAAAACCACAGTTAACACGATACACACAACATCACAGTTACAATTACAGTTATCATGACATTTATTACCCTTGTAACCTTTTTCTGGATCCATCCTCGTAAATCTTAGAACTCGCCCGGGAACTGTAAATCTCAACTCTACATTTTATGTAAATAAATATCTTTCCTATATTCAATACACGAGCGTGCTCAAAGATTCCCAAATTACCTGTGCACGCTAAAAGACAAACGTTGCGATGATGACCAAATATTCCCAATTGAAACGGGCAGTCCCTGCTTTTGAATAATTTTTTCAGAGTCAAAAAATTTCCCACCTTTTACTTATAACAATTCGATCTCTTAAAAAAAAATTTACTTCTGAAACGTTCGGAGTTTTTACGGTCGCCTAATGATAGTGTGTAATAGCAATTTAATATTGAAGTTCGTATGTATAAGGTCTTTTTCTATTTTTCTGGGAAAATAAATATAGGGTTTATATCGGTGGGATTTTTTTTGAAAAGATATTTTTAGTAGTTGTGCATTTTTTCACCATCACTATCTGAAAGCCACCAAAATAAGAATGAAAATTTCTGAACGCCGGACAAAGTATTTACACTCTTTTCCTCACCAAACATTTCATAAAATTTTAATATTAAATTTAATTTATTTGCATTACTTAATCATGATTACAACAAATAAAAAATAAAATTATATAACTTTGTTTCTTACTTATTTCATTTTTATTCGAAACAAAACGTATATAAAACAATCCCTAAGTTAAAAGTATGCGAGCTAAGAACTCTCTACCTTTTCTCAGGCATATCATTAAAAAAGAGATCGTCAGTAGATGATTAAGACCTCCAACCCCCAAAAAAATAATAAATCATTTTTTGTGGGGGGGGAGTAGGTTGAAAGCGTGGAAGTTTCGAAAGTCTTTACTTGTATTCATAAATTCCAATTTCAAAATATTTGTAAATGACAGAAACAAAAAACAAACTAATGGATGTCTTTTAAATTCAAAATAACTTAAATGAACTATAAGTTCTGCAAATGAATGAAAACGAAAAAAGTATGGTTGAAATCTAGAAGTCGGTACACACTCTTAAGATGGCGCCAACTCGCCAAAGGTAATAAAGGTAACACATAGCTTTGGGGACTTGGCTCCAATGATATGCAGCGGTCAACGTCTTGCTTTGGCGATTTGGCAGCGTTTTAAGAGTGTGTACCAAATTCTAGATTTCAACCAAAAGTATATAAAAAGTAAAACAATTTATTGTATTCAAAACAGCTTTCAATTTACATAACAAACATATAAATTTGGTCGCCAAGTAAGTTGCCATTTTGGTGACAACATATCGCACATGCATCCTTCACATGCTTAATTCCAGTGACAAAAAATGTCTGTCAATGTTAGCAACAAAAAACAAACTAATGGATGCCTTTTAAATTCAAAATATATTAAATGAACTATAAAGTTCTCCTAATGAATGAAAACAAAGAAAGTATATAAAAGGTAAAACAATTTATTGTGTTCAAAGCAGCTTTGAATTTACATATAAATTTGCAAATACAATACATATAAATGTTGTTGCCAAATAAGTTGCGATATTGGCGACAATCTGGAGTGGCGCATTTAACTAGATTTCATCCCCAAGATCAAATACTTCAAAATTAACAAGAATAAGGTATGAGGATTCATTTTAAAGCCCTGAGTTAATTTCATTAACCCCCATCTCTAATTCTCCAAATTTAACTCTGTCGGTCAAAGTCAGTATCAAATCATGAAATAATTCAGAATCAATGTTTTGGGACACTGAATGCAACAAAACCCAATTTCCTGTACCTAATTCCCCAACTACTAGCAACAAATCATTTATATTAGCATTGGCGCACTTCTTTCTCAAAATTTCTACTTGGCGAGTAGGGAAAAGGACCTGAAATGTGCTCCAGAGAAGCGATATATAGGAGTAAATACAAAATATGGAGACAAAACAACAGTAAAAAAGAAGAATCAATCCATCCATTTTGTAGAAGGGCAATTTCAGCATTGTTTTGCGAGGTTCCACAACTCTAAATGAAATATGGCAGTGACAGATGCTTTCAATGAATTCAATGAATTCAATATCATCAGCTGCAGTGAATATTGGGTCATAACTTATTTCGGTGAGCCTCATCCACATAGTGACACTAATAGCATTGAGAGTTCCGATAAACAAATGACCTATAAAATGGCTTCTGGTGGCACCGCTCAGTATAGTATTGGCAAGACATCTCAGATTGTCTGCCATGCTGTTGCCTCTGTTATTAAGCTCAGATAGCATGCTTTCGAGTTTTCTGTATTCCCTTCTCTCGCAGAAATACCCGAAAGTCAAGGCTAGAGTGATTAAAAGTTCTGCAGCAACCAGGCGTAGTTTGAGTCCCTTTATTATATCGGCCAGTTCTTTAACTGCGTTCTTGTCCTCTGGAGACAGGGAAAAAGTTCCATTGAAATGCGATGAATTCCATGCAAAAGCATCCAGGCTGCTAGTACTGCTGGTATTGCCGTTAGCGAGAAACGCATCCATTATCGAAACGAGGGAAGACTCTCTGTAACGTAGCATGACAACAACAAACATAGCAACACAGAAGCAGTCGATTATCTTCGTGACTTTCTTCAATGTAGACAACATACTATTCGAAATGAAGAAATAACGGTTGCCGGGAAAAGGAGGAATTCTCCTCTAAGAACGGAAAAAAATAATCAAGATGGCTTCGCAACTGTTTTTAGTACTCGAACTGTCTTTCGCCTTCAGCTAACACAATTCATTATTCGCCGAAATGAGGATTGGTTGCGCCTACTGCAGAGCGAATAAACAAAATAAAATAAACAGTTAATTTATTGAGTTGGAATTTAGTTTTAAAATCTTCGTTATGGTTATCCGTCTCGCATCTAAAGAATCAAAATTCATGCGAAAAAAAATTAAATCGGAGAATACTTAATTCCGCGTTGCTTAGCGACGGTAACTTTTTGTCTGCTCGCTTTCGAGTTGAGTTGAGTTGAGTGTGAGAGGTACACTGTGGATGATTCGTGTTTTGTTTCCCAGAAATCTTCATATAAATAAAAGTCATTGTGGGTGTGTATGTTTGTATGTATCTACACTCTGTCGCAAAAGTTTATAGAATCTTGTATTTTGCCTATATTTTTTGTTGTATATGATGTATTCAATTGCAACTTACTGTATGGATATGTTATGTCTATTATATTGAAAAAACAGCAGTTCTACCCCTTACAGTTAATGCCAATTTTTAAATGGTAGAATAAACAGAAATAACCTCTCCCAAAAGTTTATAGACAAATGCAATTTTATGCAAATATGGTATTGGTAATCATGACGTCGATTCGGAGCCTAATAAATATGTTGTAAGAAAAGGAAAGCGGCCGTTTGTTCTTCATTTCAAGATGCCTAAAGCTTCGTAGCTCTCTAATGAAGAAGTGAGTAAAATTCTTCATTTGAAATTGCTCGGCAAGGCTGTTAAGGAAATATCGAAACTTTTAAATCATTCTAAAAGTATGATTTATCGTGTATTAACTCGTGTATTAACCCATAAGAGCCAAAACCACGTTCGGCAAGACCACGTGCGACGGATATTCTCAGCGATAGACGGACACAAAGAATGGCTTCCAGTCAGAAAATGTCGGTTCACGAAATTACTAGGACTTCCCGCTTGCAAATCTCCAAGAACACTGTTCATAGACGAATTATAGAATCTAGTTATATGATCCACGCAAAATTAGCTCGCAGATTACCACTCTCAAATCTTCACATCAGTAAGAGATTATAATGGGCTCGTAATCATATGCCATATGTCGATAAATGGATGGCTGTCCTTTTCACTGATGAAAAAAAAAATGGAACCTCGTTGGACCTGACGGGAATATAAAATATTGGCATGATTTACGAAAAGAGCCCAGAAGCTTTTTCAGTAGGCAAAGTGGTGGTGGATCTGTGATGGTGTGGGCGGCTTTCGGTTTCAACGGCCAAGTGGGTTTGGCCTTTTTATATGGCCGACAGAATTCTCCTAAATACATAGAAACACTAGAAAATCATCTTATGCCATTTGCAGAAAACATAGGGGGACAAAATTGCGAATATCAGCATGATAATGTTAACACCCACACCCCCAGTGCTAGGAAAAATTATTTAAACTCGAAAAATGTTACTGTTCTTGAGTGGCCACCGATGAGCCCTGATCTAAACCCAATTGAGAAAGTGTGGGGCTTTATGTCTAGGAAGGTATATGAGAATGGAGGCCAATTTTATTCAGTGAATGCCTTGAAGACATCCATTGAAAGTGCATGGTGCAACTTGGAACCAAAGATATTACAAACCTTAATTATGTCGATGGAAAACGTGTATACGATGTTTTACTGAAAAATGGAAAGACTTTAAACTATTAAGAACATTGCATTGAGCACCTTTTGTTGAAAATTCATAAATTCTATAAACTTTTGGGACGCCTAATATTTCCATTTTGTAATATAATTGAAATGTGAAATTATTATTTTTTCTAAATATTTCGTTGAATGCAAGTCGCATATGGTTTGAATAAACATATTTGTAATTGGTGTTTGTATGCCTTTCCGTTTTGTTAAAACATATATTTTACTAGAGTCTATAAACTTTTGGGACAGAGTGTATGTTCCACATCTCCTGCTAAACCACGGCACTGATTTCAACCAAACTTTGTATTGTAAGCTCGGTTACTTATTAATTATGACCAGGGGAAGATTACTGTCAACTTTTTAAAGCTCAAAAGTTAATTAAACAGTCAGTTAATTAAAAAGTAACCGAAAAAGTTTTCCACTGTAAGTTCGGAGCAAATTATCCCCCGAAAATTATTTTTACACCATCTTAAAGTTCAAACTTTTACCTTTTTAATGATATCACTTTTATATATGTGACATTTTTCCTTCAATTGTTATTAATTTTTCAAAATTTAATAAAAAGTTGGCACGCAGACGATTTTAAAATAAATCAAATTTAATGATTCTAGAGTTGATACTGATGAGTTGCTAGGCAACGGTGTAAATATTTTGCCATTATTTTTTCTGTTTATTTTTTTTCAAATATCTTTTCGCAACGTTTTCATTGGTTCTTAAAGAATTCTAAAGCTTATTTAATTAGATTAAAAAAATCACTGCAGTTCATATCACCTGTCATTTTTACCTGCGTTTCCTTACAAATAATAAATCCTTAATAATATATTAAATGAGAAAGTGTGTCTGTCTGTTTGTTACGCTTTCACCAAACAAACTGCACATGGAATAACTTATTTTTAATGTCAAACATCACGTGATCGTAAAGAAAGCCGCGATTGTGTGATCTTTCTGAGAAAGTAAAAAAATAATTTATGGAATAATAACTGAAATTACTGAACTCAACGCTTGATTTTCATTTTTCGAGTTTGCAGTATATTTAATTTTAATTAATCATATTTGTATCTTTTCCGTATCAGATTTTATTCAAGAAGCTGTCGATAAATTGACGCTGGGACAGAAATCTATTGATATATATGATATAGCTGCAAGAGTTTTTGGATTAAAATTTAGAAACTAATGTTAATTGTAACTAAAGGAAAATATACGAAGATGTAGTACTTTGTTTTATGTATTCTTTTGAATGGTAGAAGTGGATGACATATAGCATGATGGATGGTATAATCTACAGATTATAAGGGCCTGATGATACCATTGAGTACAATGACGTAATTTACTGTAACGGAGAATATATGAGGAATAGAGAATGGTTTTTGAATTGGTAATTTTGGCACTCATTAATGAAAGTTTGGGTCAGATAAATAAAATAAAAATATGTCACAAATGGAGGGAGGAATTACAGAATATCTACCTATAGATACGCTAATGGGCAATAACAAGTAACATTAACTTCTTCATATAACAGATAACAAGTTCTTCAACTCCTTAGAATTGTCAGGGGTACCTTCCGACAAGCTGAGATTCAAAGTCGGTGTGCTAGTACTGTTGATACGTAACCTCGATAAACCGAGACTGCGCACGGTTACAAATTGCACACCTAGGTTCAAACGACGTGAGAGTGTTTGAAAACGAGAGAATGTTTTAATTTCACGCATTCCGATAATACCGAAGGATTTACCATCCAAGTTCAAAAGGTCAAAATTCCCTTTAAAATTAGCATTTGGCAGGCTCAGGGCCAGACACTCAAAGGTGCAGGCGTGCATTTGGAAAAACCATAATTACACCATGGGGTGTGTGGCGTATTCACGTATGTCCACACCATAAAACATCTATATCCGTGCAAAGAACGTAAAACAAAAACGTCGTATACAAAAGTGTGTTAGCATAGATAAACAAATTGCCTAACTATAACAGCATACACTTCTGTTCGTCGTCCAATTATGTATTATCAACCGTCAAAACTTTTAATTTCTCCTTTCAACATGTAACGAAACATTTACATTCGTGAATTTAAAAAAATTAATAATTCAAATTCTTCGTGCACGAAGTCGCTGGTAATAAACAGCTAGTCAGAGATAAATGCGAGTTTGTAATCGAAATTTACGGGAGGTAGCCAAATTGAAGGTACATGTTGATTCAGAAAAGGTTTAAAGTTCACGTGTGGTTGAACCTACTCGCAATGCTTGTTTCAAGTTTCTATAATTAGAAAATAATCACATTAAGATTTGCTTAAAGCAGGAGTTCTCCATCTTTTAATATTTGATTCTTTACTTTCTATGTGAGTTTCAACTGTGCCTCTTTCTCTCGATTACATTTGTGGGAAGAATTTTTTTTTTTCACTATCAATGATATTGTTTCATATCGAAAAATATTTAATATCGGTATTTAAGGTTAACGACGGTTCCACATTTAAATTTCTATTTATGTTCATGGTTTATTTTGTTATAACATCCTACTGTAGGCAACCTGAAGAATATAGCGAACTAATTAAAAAATCGAAGGATTAATTAAAGAGGTTTGTGGGATTTTCAGGCGTAAAGGATATAACTCCCTATGAATTCCAAAGTTCTTTTCAATCCGCTTCAAAAACAGAAGAAAATTGCCAATCAAAAGACAAACTAAACTACTGCCAAACTGATTCGGCTAAGAAAAAAAAGCTTTGCTATAAAGCCTTCATCTTCAAATCGAAGGAAGAATCGTGTTGAAAGAAGTTTACTGTGGCTCATATTTGTTTTTGGACACTTGTGTTTTTGAAACTTACTTATATAAAACATCATCTAATTATTAAATGATTTACTTCAAAATTTTTTCATGTAAACTTTCTTTTGTCTATAATAAAACCTTCATATTGTAATGAAAATAAATTCAATACCTTTTTGTTAAAAAAATAATTTACCGAGAAAGTGTTAAAAACAATCTCACATAAGTAATTCGACACTTTGAACATTCAACAAATGTAAACAAAAATATGAAAATAATCAAACATTTTAATACTTTGTTAGGTTTCCTTTAGCTGAAATTACACTTTTAATACGTTTTGACATGGATTCAACTAGTTTTTTTGTGTAAGAATGTTCAATTTTGTTCCATTCCTCTGTTAATACTGCTTTAACTTGTTCTTTCGAAGAAATATCATGTTTCTTGCTCTTTTCTCCAGTTCTTGCCACACATTTTCGATTGAATTTAAATCTGGAGAATATAGTGGAGTCTTGATAACTTTGGGAGAGTTGTACATCAGCCATAAGCGAAAATTTAGGGCTGTATGTTTGGAATCATTATCATGATACAACTTTAATGTGTTTTGAATTCCAAGTTTTGTTGGCAGATATTTTAAAGATTTCTTTCAGGATATTTATATACTTATATTGGTCCATATTATTTTCAATGAAAATTAAATTTCCCATACCAGAGCAGCAAAACATCCTCAAACCCTTATGCCTAGACCTCCATGTTTGACAGTTGGCAATAGATTTTTCGTATTTAGCTCTTTGTTGGGCTTTCTCCACACAGTTATTCGCCCATCAGACTCAAATATGTTAAATTTTGATTCATCTACAAATATGACGCTTTTCCAAAACGATATATCTTTGTCTACTGTGGATTTTGCAAAATCCAGACGTAACTTTCTTGTTCTTTCATTAACGAAAAATTTTCTTCTGGCAACTCTACTGTTGTAGACATATGATCTGATAAATCGTCTAACAGTTTCAGGGTTTACTTTTAATGCAAATCTTTTTTCTAATTCTGTTCACAACACAATGAAACGAACAAATGCTCCCTGCTGCAAAATGTTTCGTGGCTCAAGGACACAAAAAAAAAGGGAATAAACAAATGTTCCCTTTAAGATGCGAAATATTTCGTGGCTCAGGTGCACAAACACAATGAAACTCACAAATGTTCCCTTTGTTCTGCGAAATGTTTCGGGCCTCAGGGACACAAACACAAGTGAACATACAAATGTTCCTTTTGAGTTGCGAAATGTTTGGGGGTCAGGTGCACAAACACAAAAGAAACGCACAAATGTTCCCTTTGAGCTGCGAAATATTTCGTGGCTCAGGGGCACAAACACAATGAAACGCAC
>BGPR01043162.1:0-13027 GCA_013235015.1 Araneus ventricosus
CAACATCTAAAGAAAAGAACAATAATACGAAATAATAGTGTAAAAGTGTGCTGTAAATAGTGTAAATATCTTTTGCTTTTCATCTTAAATAAAACTCCCGTGTGTTGCCCATAAAACCGTTCAGTGACCTGTATGATCACAGGTACGGGGGTAAGAGACGGCGTTCTGTTTTGTATCGTCCAGCACCTTAAGAATGTTTAAGAAATTAAATATTTCGACTTCTTTTTCATTTTTCAGATCACGAGCGCTCCATATAGACGCGTAGCCTTAAGGGTTCCTTTTCTCAAACTGAAAGGAACCTGAAAAACGGCTTTGAAGGGAAGGATTAATATTCCAGCTGCTATGTTTAACACTTGTCAGCCGGAAGCGACACTCGCATTGGGGACAGAGGAAGCAACAGTTGCTGTAGGAGGAATTTCAGTCTATTTGAGTCCAAATGGGACGTAACATTTTTTGGAGACAACTGGATATTGCGCAATGTGGCGTAATCGATGATAGGTGTGAGGTAACTTTTTGATGATGACTATTTGACACCACCAGTGACTGTATGACCTTGAACTCTCTGACCGTTTCCTGTTAAACATTCAAATATCGGAAAGAGGTAATATAACATTGTTGCCTTAATCCGGTGAAATAAGGCAACAAACTACAAGACCTGGATAAGGTGAAAAACCCCTGATTTTCTTGTTCAACGTAGCATTTCCGTTCGGGAAAGACCAGACAGTTGATTTGTTGCTAAAAATTTTTTTGTCACGTCGACGACCAAAAGTGGAATTGCCTGAAATTATTTTTGACGAAGTTTCAACTGCTGAGTCTGGAATGTTCGAAATATTTTTTGATTTTATCAAGTATTTGGGATTGAGATATAGAGGAGAGTTTCACCAACTGAAGTTCGTAACACATTCATATTTTCTGATTTTTACCAAAATACGAATTCAAGTGGTTGGGATTGAGATATAGAGGAGAGTTTCACCAACTGAAGTTCGTAACACATTCATATTTTCTGATTTTTACCAAAATACGAATTCAAGTGGTTGGGATTGAGATATAGAGGAGAGTTTATTTAGCCAACTGAAGTTCAAAAATAATATCTATATTTTTCTGGATTTTAATGTTATCAGACCAAGTGGTTGGGATGAGATATGAGTATATTTCGATATTTTCTGATTTTTACCAAAATACGAATTATTGTCCTCAAGGAAATATTGCTCTTAGAAAAAGTATGCTTGGTTTCGTTAATTCTGTTCTTTTGGGATATTGCAGATCTCACTCAAATCTGCAAAATAAGCGCGATAATGTCACATCTCATTTAGTAATTACTTTGACAGGGATCGATCCAAGTTTTTTAGGGGCCCATTTTTGTAAAAAAAACTATTTTTGTGGAAAAAAAATTATTTTTGTGGAAAATATAAATATTTTTGTGAAAAATTTTTTTATCATGTAAAACCTTTAATTTTAGCGGTCATATTTCTATATTTTACGTGAATTTGAGTTCTGTGAAGGGGGCGTTTTTATACTACGAGAAATACAAGTAGAGGAAAGTGGGGTAAAACGGGATACCTAAGGTTTGAAGGCCTGTTGGAGCTAAACTATTCGTCTTAAAGCTTGTCAAATTTTACTAAAATATTCTTTATTTATCATAGTTTTAGGAAAAGTCGCGGTTTCATTACTTTTTTTACTCATGATTTTTTTGGAGAAAAAATCAAGGTATCCCGTTTTACCCCACTAGTGGGGTAACCCACTAGTGGGGTAAAACGGGATACACATGTCAACTCTATGGGAAATTAGGGAAAACTAGATTTTCAGTGGAAAAGTAGCATATTTTTTTTTTTATGCGACAATTTAAGAATAAAACAATTTTCTAAGATTTAACAATAATTATAATAGTTGAGAATTCAAGAAAAAGACGATTTTTTAAAAAAATTTAACAATAATTACAATAGTTGACAATTTAAGAATAAAGACAGCTTTTTTAAGATTTATCAATAGTTATAATAGTTAACAATAAAGACAAAGTTTTAAGATTTAACAATAGTTACCGTAGTTGACAATTTAAGAATAAAGACAATTAGTTTAAGAATAGTAATAGTAATAAGTAAATAAGAATAGTAACAATTCACATAATGTAGTTGTCTTTATTCTCCGCTCCACTGCAGATTTAGTGGACTCATTTAGGTTTTTTTTATAAGACGGGTTTGCAGTATTGGTTCTTCATACTCTTCTCCTTTTGATTGTTTTGTTTTGAGGTTTTTTTTTCTGTTGTTTGAGTCACCACGAAACAATTTTTTCTTCTTTAATAGCTTTTTTTTCATTTTCTCTTTTCTTTTCTTCTAATTGTTGGAAATGCTTTCCATCAGATCATTTGACGCAAAGGTCAAATAGGAATGGCCCTCACAACTGCCAACTATCTCACAACCTAAGAAAATCCTCTTCGGTCGGGTATCCGTAGCATCCCCTAGTATCCCGTTTTACCTCGCAGGAAGTATCCGGTTTTACCCCGAGTGCAGAGGTTATAAGAAACGAAATAGAACAGTTCAATTATTGGAGTAAATCCTTATTCTTTGATAGGGTATAAATCCTTAGTAAACGTATAATAAGCTGGACTAAAAATGGTTTTTAAAAGTGTAATGATTTTTAAGTAAGGATAGTTTAAAATCATACGAATATTGGAGAGGTGACGTCCTAAAACAAATAAACCTTCACAGACGAAGTGAGTTTAACAACAACAAAATGGAAACTATGACCATTCTTTTTTACCCCCTAGTGGAGAATAATTCAGTATTTGTCCGCTAGAAAGAAGAATTAATAACGCCAAAATCAAAGTATCCCGTTTTACCCCACTATACCGTTTTACCCCACTCTCCCGTTTTACTCACTATCCCGTTTTACCCCACTCTCCTGTTTTACTCACTATCCCGTTTTACCTCACTCTCCCCTACAGTAAAACTTCGATTAACCGTCCCCGCCCGGACCAGGGCAGTGACGGATAACCGAATATACGGATAACAGGAACTTCTAAATACATACAGGATTCCCACTTATATCCGTTACACCCCCTTAACTTCTAAACGGCGACAGCTTAGGCCATAAAGTTGGTGTCTAGGTATAGCAAAAAGGCTATGCGCTACTCGATGAGACAATTTACAACGCCATCTATCGGCAATTTTTGGAATTAGCGGTCTCGAAAACAGGACAAGATACCAGAAAAAGGTCAATTACAAAATTATAGAGCGTCTTCGATTTAGTACAAAAAGATACCGTGTACACATTAATGTGAAAAAATGAACGTTTAAAGGGCACATTTGTTTGTTCTCGATTTCCGAAACTGTGACGTCTCTAAACGGGTTAAAACGAGAAAAAACAATTAGTTATCACAATATACCTTTATTTTCGGTGTTCAAAGTGCTGTCCGTCATCTACAATGCAGATTTGAGTCCTTGTTTAAATTTCACTTCGCACACGTTTCAGCATATAGTTAGTGCGCAAACACAAGCAACTAATACGTCCTGAAATGTTAGCGGAAAGCTCCATACACCTGCCGTTTGAGTTATTTCCACAAGAAAAAGTATAATGGGGTCATTTTTTGCCCGAAAAATAACATTTTCTCCTTTTATTCGTGTCATATGACGTCAAAATTTCCGAAAATGCGAGCAAAAAAAATGCGCATTTTACACGCTTTGTTCTTAGAATTATTGCATCCAAGGTGACTTTTCGTACTAAATTGAAGACGCTCTACAATTTTGTAATTGACTTTTTTCTCGTATCTTCTACCGTTTTCGAGATTTGACCGCTAATTCCAAAAATTGCCAATAGATGGCGTTGTAAGTTGTCTCATCGAGTAACGGATAGCCTTTTTACTAGACCTAGACACCAACTTTATGGCCTAAGCTGTCACCGTTTAGAAGTTAAGGGGGGGAGTAACGGATATAACTGGGAACCCTGCATGTACAGGAACGTGCCTTCACTGCTGGTTGGGGGTAGAAATGAAAATATAATCCCTTAAAAGTGAATAATGTATAAATGTTGTATTTAATTTTACAAAAACGATGAGTATAAACTTCAGTAGAAGAGTAGTACCGTACAAAAATGTATTGTTATGCTATACACTTACGTTCCTCTTTAGACGATGAGATACAACAGTCACCGGACAAAAAATTAGTCACCCCTATGCACAAGCACAGATGAATCGTGTTATGACTTGGGCCCGCTCACTGCAGTGACCACGAACATGAACCAGCATGTTTATTTTAACATTCTGGATGATCAGATGTTGCTTTTCAGTCAACATTTGCATGATGAGTATGCTCTTGTTACCAATATTTTTCAAGATGACAACGGCACAGTTCATCGGGCTGGAAGAATATGTGACTGGTTTGATGAACACTCACACATCCTATTGCATATCAATTGGCCGGCAAAATCACCTGACCTAAGCCCCATAGAAAATCTGTGGGACATGTTGGAACAGCGTGTAAAACGCCGAAATCAGCATCCCCGCGATTTGGTGGATTTGCGCGATCAAACACTCAGCGAGTGGCTTAAACTGGATTAGACGCACCTGCAAAACCTCGTGGACTCGCTTCCTAACCGAATCCAGGCGGTTATCAAGTCCAGAGGCGGAGTTCCACGGTATTAAATGATGATTTTCATAATTTCTCTAGGGGTGACTAATTTTTTGTCCGGTGACTGTATTAACAATTCCTTGGACGGCTAAATTATAGCCTAGGAGTAAACAAGTGTCATCTATAAGTTTGCAATGTTCTTTGCTAATTTTCAGAATGCTTTGTGGAACATTTCTCAATTGATGCCATTGTTAGGAATTAATGGACCCTTTCAGTCACAGCGATGCCATTTGGAATCATCATTTTAATTATTTTTATGTTCGGCGTCTAAACCTGTCTCTGTTACCAAATGAACATCATTAATTTCTTCGCATTTTCCTCTTTGCAAATATGCTTTTTATTCTTACCAATAAATGGCTGCACTATCGATTTTTCATCGATTCAAAAAGCGCCATTTTGAGCTTCACTTCATTCAGCGAAAAAAGCCAAAATAAAAATTAATTTTAACATAATTTAAATGAAATTGCAGGTGCCTCATTATTATTGTTTTTAAATATGTTAAAATATTTTATTTCAGCTGTTTTTGATAAATATTTATTTTGAAATTTGGGTTTTGCCAATGGAATTATGCTAATTGGAACCACTTTGAATTTTAATTTAAAGAATTTCAATGATTTTTTTTCGGATTTGATTTCTATAGGGGTGACTAATTTTTTGTCCGGTGACTGTATAACAGAAAGGAGTTCCACTGTATACGTATAGAAGAAAGTCGAGGGGAGAGGGCACTCAGGTTATAGGACATATTGCTAACGCACTTTCATAAAACAATAAATATGGTTTCTTCTATTTTCCCCCCTTTTTAACCAATCTTATTTATGTTAATCTTATTTTAGAAGAATGAACCCTTTCAAGTTCACTACATGTTTCGCGCTTTGACAATCACAGTCCGATCTCGAAAATCCGGACTTCTAAAATCCGGAAACCTCCGAAAACCGGACGATTTTTTTCAACTCATGACGAGAAAAAAATTAGCTAAATAAATTTTTAACTAAACGCTTGAGGCAAGATGCGGAAATTCCAGTCATTCTGTTCATTTCAAACTATTTTTTGTCTTTGTATCCTTTTTTAATGTCTCTTTATGTTTTTATTGTTTAAAACGTGTTTTTATATGGAGTTGTTGGAACTGACGTCAACGTGTAGATCAGCATACGTCTCAATTGGTTGCGCATGCGCAAACGTCAGAGGCGTTACCAAGGCAACCATTTGCCGTTGCCTTGCGACTCCCGGGTCTGTTTTGAAGACGTCTGCACATGCGCGCTTATTGTGACGTAACTTACCTACGTCACCTACACGGTGACATCAGAACTTTGACACCTCTATTGGTTTAAGTAAGATATTTAAAATCTGGAAAATTCCGAAATCCGGAACTTCCAAATCTCCGATCAATCCGGATTTTCGAGGTTGTACTGTACTAAATTTATTTCAAAAATGAGTATGAGACATGTAGCTGATCATAAATAAGTAAACGAAAACAAAATAAGCATTTTTTATATTCAAGGAATTTCACAGTGAAACCAATGAACGGTAAGGGGCTATCTTTCCTCCGAATAAGTTATTGCAATCTAAATTATGTATTTAATTTATAACTAATTATACGTGAGTATTCAGGATATTCAACCTTCGTAAAATTCAATATTACTGTTCGAAGATTCAATTAAAAAATGTCAATTTGTGCAAGGGCCCTCATCATTTTGTTTCTCTTGGAGATCAAAAGAAATGTAGCTCTTGCAATGCTGATATCTTTGTGAATACTAATGGTATTGAAGTGGAATTTTTATATTAGTTGCACTAGATAAATGGCTCTTAAGTTATGAAAGAAAAATTACACTGCGTTTCGCCCATGTGCAGTAACCAGCGGGAGTGTTCTCCCCTAAACTTTCTCGTATACTTCCCCCAAAAGGTGCCGTTTCCCCTCCCCCCGCGTGGCTAAAAAAATTCGAACCTACTGTTACCCAGAATCCAATGACTATCAGAAGGTTTTCCATTATTGTGATTGAAAAATATCTAGGTAAAGAATGAAATTCAAAGAGATGCGTACCGAATAAAATGCTTGTAATCACACACTTCCACTTATCGGTTCAAGGACAAACTGACGTAATTCGCTACTCCGTAATGAAATTCCGTTCCGTTCCTTTCGCGTGCGCAGAAGATTGCTTCCAGTACGCATGCGCGTGGAGACAACGGATTCTCTTCAAAAGCAAATTATACAGACCGACAGACAGTCAACCCTTTGACGGGTTTGTCCCAAAATTTTATACGGACCCACATTTATGATGATAAAACTGTGAAAAAATTTTTATCCATCTAGCTATTCAAGTTTTTGTTTTATAGTGTTCGCATGGCCGCGGACAGACAGACAGACTTCCCGCGGACGGATTTTGTCCAATATTTGGTAGAAACCTATAAATTATGTGTAAAGTTCACATACCAAATTTCATCCCTTTATCTCTAATAGTTTTCGAGTTATCGTCCTCACAGACACACAGACAGACATAATTCTAAAATCGTGTTTTTCGGACTCGGGGAGGTCTAAAACGTGGAAATTCGTCAAAATCTCGAGTTCGAATTTTTTGACGATTAAAATACTTTTTCTTTGCATACTTCGTATACGAGAAAGTAAAAAAAAGAAAGAAATTTGCGCAAAGAATTTAAAAATTTTAATCAAAACCAGAATTCTTAAAACAGCGGAAACATTCCTAAAACTTGCCAGAGACAAGCATCAATGGAGCAAGCAAGAGTTTTTAAGACCAAAATCATTCCTACTTCGATAAAATTTTCAAAAAATTCACATCATTTTTATAATTTTCTTATTTAGTTACGCTATTACGCTTTTATTTTATCTGACTCGTTGTTATCTTTATTTTATCTGACTCGTTGTTATATTCCATTGTTTTTCTGCATGTAGAATAAGGAAGCTCGGCCTGTAGCTCAAGAGAGCAATAAAATTTTTAGCACGCAGTAAGATGATATTGTAAAGATATTTCACATTGCAGAATCTCGTAAAACAGCGGAAACATTGTAAACTTGCCAGAGACAAACGAATGGAGCATGCAAGCGTTTTAGACAAAATCACTTACTTCGATAAAATTTTCAAAAAAATTACACGTTTTTATAATTTTCCTTGTTAGTAACGCTATTACGCTTTTATTTTATCTGACTCGTTTTATATTCCATTGTTTTTTCGTGTATGAGATCATGAAGAGTCTCAGCTGTAGCTCAGAGAGCAATAAATAATTTTACACGCAATTAAGATGATATTGTAAAGATATTTTCATATTGCAGAATTCGTAAAACAGCGGAAACATTCGTAAAACTTACAGAGAACTGATCAATGGAGCATGCAAGCGTTTATAAGACCAAAATCACTCCTACTTCGATAAAATTTTCAAAAAAATTCCACATCGGTTTTTATATAATTTTCCTATTTAGTAACGCTATTGCGCTTTTATTTTATGCTGACTCGTTGTTATATTCCATTTTTCTCTGTAGCTGAGACAAGAAACTCAGCTGTAAACTCAGAGAGCAATAAATAATTTTACACCAAGTAAGATGATATGTAAAGATATTTTCATATTGCAGAATTCGTGAAAACAGCGAAACATTCGTAAAACTTGCCAGAGACAAACGTCATGGAGCATGTCAAGCGTTTTTAGACCAAAATCATTCCTACTTCGATAAAATTTTCAAAAAATTCACATCGTTTTTATAATTTTCCTATTTAGTTACGCTATTACGCTTTTATTTTATCTGACTCGTTGTTATATTCCATTGTTTTTCTGTATGAGAATAAGGAAGCTCAGCTGTAACTCAGAGAGCAATAAATAATTTTACACGCAAGTAAGATGATATTGTAAAGATATTTTCATATTGCAGAATTCGTAAAACAGCGGAAACATTCGTAAAACTTGCCAGAGACAAACATCAATGGAGCATGCAAGCGTTTTTAAGACCAAAATCATTCCTACTTCGATAAAATTTTCAAAAAATTCACATCGTTTTTATAATTTTCCTTAGTTTATTCTTGTTATTTATCATATTTATTCCATTGTTTTTCTGTATGAGAATAAGGAAGCTCAGCTCAACTCAGAGGCATAAATACATTTACACGCAATTAAGATGATATTGTAAGATATTTTACTATTGTAGGGAGATCGTGCATTATTTTCTGCAATTGAAAAGTTTTATCTATTAATGAAGCCGAAAGCTTCCTTCCTTGTTTGAAACTCATCGAAAACGGTCGTAAATTCTAGAAACCAAGTGTTTTCCTGTATCATTTTGATTTTTCTCCCGTCAAGCATTTTTAGAAACATAACTGTATTTTGTAATAAAAAAAAAAATTCAAGCAAAAACAGTAATGATCGAAGACGAGTCACTTTTACAGACTTTTAATTGATTACGTAATTGAATAACTCATTCGTTATCATTCATTTGCTCATTATGATTATCTTTCTAAAAAAACAAAAAACTTTCCTGTTTTTGTTTATTTACAATCGGACTTATTTAACGAACCCTATTTTGCGAACTTTTCTTGGAACTAAGAACATTTTGTGAATTTCTTCTAAAATAACTCTCACAATTGCATTTTCTATTTTGCGAACTTTTCTTGGAACCAAGAACATTTTGAATTCTTCATAAAATAACCTCAAATACAGAAGTGGCTTTTCTGTTTTGCGAACTTTTCTTTGGAGACAAGAAATTTAGAATTTCTTCGTAAAATAACCTCAAATAAGTGAAGTCATTTTCTGTTTGCGAACTTTTTCTTGGAACCAAGAAGACATTTTGCGAATTCTTCATAAATAACCCATAATAGCGAAGTGCATTCTCTATTTGTCTGAACTTTTCTTGGAACCAAGAACATTTTGCGAATTTTCATATGAAATAACCTCAAATATGAGTGCATTTTCTATTTTTGCGAACTTTCTTGAACCAAGAACATTTTGCAATTCCTTCAAAATAACCTCCAAATCAAGTGCATTTTCTGTTTTATGCGAACTTTTTCTTGGACCAAGAACATTTTGAATTTCTTCGTAAAATAACTCTCAAATAGCGTAAGTGCATTTTCTGTTTTATGGAACTTTTCTTGGAACCAAACATTTTTGAATTTCTTCATAAAATAACCTCAAATCAGCGAGTGCATCTCTATTTGCGAACTTTTCTTGGAACTAAGAACATTTTGCGAATCTTCGATGAAATAACCTCAAATAAAGTGCATTCTCTTTTGCCGAACTTTTCTTGGAAACCAAGAATATTTTGCGAATTTCTTCATTAAAATAACCTCCAAATAGAAGTGCATTCTCTATTTTTGAACTTTTTCTTGGAACCAAAACATTTATGTCGAATTTCTTCGAAATAACCTCCAAATACGAAAGTCATCTCTATTTTGCGAACTTTTTCTTGGAACCAGAAATTGTTATGCAATTTCTTTCATAAATAACCTCCAAATAGCGAAGTGCATTCTCTATTTAATCAACGAACTTCTTTTAATGTGATCCTAATTTTTCTCCCTATTCCTCAAAATATTTCTAAACATTTCAAACTTATTCTTTCTTTTAAACATTTTGTTGATCAATGACCTTGAAGCTGGAAAATGTCAAAGCGAAAGTGCTTGAGCATCAGAGAAAAAAGTTTAATTCTTCATGAGGTGGATAAAGGCATGAGAAAAAAGGATATTGCTTTATAATTTGGTATTCCTCCAAACAGCTTGTCGACCATAATAAAAAAAATCGTGATAAGATACAAAATTATGATTCATCGAATTCTTGTTCAAAACGTTTAAAAGCATGTGTCTATGAAAATGTGGATGTGGCAGTTTTCAAGTGGACAGTGTGAAAAATAAAAACAATACAGCAAAGAATTGCGATGAAGACGAAGATGATAAAGATGGAAATGATCATGATGCAGAAATCAACAAACCTTTGTATGATGAAATGCTAAAATTCATTAATTTCAATATAAAATTATTTTGTTAATTGAAAATACAGTGTATTCCCAGACGATGTTTTGTTTTATTCTTGTTTTCCTTGCAGATTTCTTTTTGATGGGTAAAATATATAAAACAAATATATTAATTTACAAAATAAAGGTGTGATTAATTATTGTTTTAATAATATTTAGTGTTTATGAATTTAAAATCTGTTTTGTGTAGTTTAAAGTATTTTAAAGGTGAATCTCTATTTAACGAATTTTCTATATAACGAACTTTTTTTTCGGTATTTAGCGGCTTCGTTAAATAGAGGTACGTCTGTATTTTATTCTATCCACTATTATTTCTGCTGAAAATAAATGAACATGCGTTGTTAAGAATCTTAAAAACCAAATTATTGATAATATGCATAAAATATTTCCGAAAGTTTGCCATTTCTTTACTTTGATATTGTTTATTCATATAAAAACAGGATTTCTTTCCTTTTCACTTTCTCGTATACGAAGTATACAAAGAGAAAGTATTGTAATCGTCAAAAAATTCTATCTCGAGATTTTGACGAATCTCCACGTTTTAGACCTCCCCGAGTCCGAGAAACACAATTTTAGAATTATGTCTGTCTGTGTGTCTGTGAACACGATAACTCGAAAACTATTAGAGCTACGGGGATGAAATTTGGTACGTAATCTTTAAACATAATTTGTAGGTTTCTGTCAAATTTTTGACAAAATCCGTCAACGGGATGTCTGTCTGTTTGTATGTCCGCAGTCATGTGAACACTGTAACTCAACAACTTGAATAGCTAGATGGATAAAATTTGGTACACGGTTTTATCGTCATGAATGTAGGTCCGTATCAAATTTTGGGCCAAATCCGACAAAGGTTTGACTGTCTGTCGGTCTGTATAATTTACTTTTGAAAATAATCCTCGGTCTGTATAATTTACTTTCGAAAAGAATCCACGATCTGTATAATTTACTTTTGAAAAGAATCCACGATCTGTATAATTTACTTTTGAAAAGAATCGTATCTCCACGCGCATGCGTAATGGAAGCAATCTTCTGTGCACGCGAAGGCTATGGAGCGAATTCTGTCAGGTTGTCCTTGAGACGGCAAGAGCGGAAAATCGGTACGCATCTCTTTGAATTTGATTCTTTACCTAGTTTATCTACGCGCGCAGAGATAGGGTTGCCATAATTGCCAAGTATTGATACGGGGGCGTTTAGGTGCTAAATATATAAAACATGAAAACAGCGGGTACGTAATAGCTTATTTTACTCTGATAAAAAAAATCAATAAAGTTTGAGCTATCTAATCAAATGAACGCGTAGAATAATGAAAAAAAGATGAGAAGCTAATCCTTTTTAACCCAGTCACATTTTAAAGCTGATTCTACTTTTTTAATTGTTATCATTTTCCTTTTACACATAATCATAAAAATGGGCACAGGTCATTTTAAAATTATAATGACTCAGAGTTTAGGAAGCAAACGGGACAAATATTATACGGGACGTATGGCAACCCTAGTTAGAGGGGAAATGACACCTTTTTGGGAAGTATACGAGAAAGTATAGGGGAGATCACTCCCGCTGGTTCTAACTGTAATTATCCATTCGTCAAGAATTAATTTTGCTTAGCTCATAAACAAATTAGGAAACTTCCAGGACTTACACAAGGTAGAATATAACTTGAAGCAGAAATTTAGGCATCGACAGTCTTAACTTTCTAACTAAAAGCATTAGTTCATAAAACAATCTCCATCTCTACTAATAATAAAGGAGAATGTGTGTGTGTCTGTGTGTTGGCACTCTGCAAGGCACACCAGTCCGGCTAGAGCTACGAAATTTGGTACAAACGCACTTTGGAGGGTGGGAATGTGCACCTCGGAGCCCTTTTTCTGACATTTTAATTATAATTTTAATTAATTAAAAATTCATTTAAATTTCACGTTTATCCTTAATAACTTTCGAAAATATTAAAGCACAAAAATTATTTTTACACCACCTGAAAGTGCAAAAAATGACCTTCTCAATGATATTAATTAAATTGTACTATTCTTTCTCTAATTTTAATAAATTTAAAAAATATTTTTTGGCATAATTTACAACAATACTTTTCATTGTTGAAACGTAATTCAAATCGTTTTCATTGTTTAAACAAATATTTATGTTTACCTATATGACGTTTATGCAGAAAACGAACATAATAGGTGGAAGGATACTGAAAGAACATGAGTTAAATGTCTATCACGATTTGGAATTTAAAATTACTTTGTTGAGGGCACCATGAATATCAAATTATACACAAGAGATTCAATTGAAATTATATCCCCGGAGAACAAGCTGGTCGCCGAAGGCGGCTAGTTAATACTAAAGGAGTATGTGTGTGCTTCTGTGCTTTTCAGTATGTGTTGGCGCTCTACAGGTCAGACCGCTGGACCTAGAGCTACGAAATTCGGCACAAATATACTTTGCGAATACTA
>BGPR01043163.1:0-13027 GCA_013235015.1 Araneus ventricosus
CTGACCGAGTTATGGAGCTTCGAATAACTCTGACTTAGACCACTTTACACCATTTTAATAGCCGTCTTGAAGACGGCCCACCAATCAATGCGCAGCATTTGCTCGAAGAGGCCGCTGATTGGTTAAAAATCATGAAATTCAAAGCTCCATAACTCTCTCAGTTTTAGCCGTAGAAGAGTGGGACTTTTTTCTCCGACTCCCACTTTGTTTAAAATGTTAGAGTGTCAAAAATATTTCACTAAATATGACAGATAGGACTGGGGGACCGTATAAAAAGTTAGAATTCTTAACTTTTTCAGAAATATATCTAGTGACTCAAAAAACATAAAATATAATTCTTCCCTTCATTTAAAACATCTTTCCAATTGGAACTATATGTCTATCTCTAATGGTTTAGAAATTAGCTATTGGACCACGATAAGTGTGGACACCCTGTATAGAGATTAAATTAAAATCAATAAAAATATCTGGTTTTGGAAGGGGCCTCCGAAGTGTGCATTGGCCAAGGCCCCTGCAGAGCTTAATCCGGCCCTGATTCAACATGCAGTAGAGTCTCCCTACAGCGAATTTCTCCCTATAACGAAATTTTTAATCGGAATGTTAAATAACATTCAAAATATTCTCCATATAACGAAGTGGTTGTCTCCCTATAACGAATTTTTTCAGACCTTTATCTTTTCGATTTTTGTCATTTTTGAAGAAAGTTGCTAATTTCTGTGCAAACAAATCGCTCACATGTGCAACCTCTCGCATTGTTCATTCCAGCGATAACACGTAACAGTAGAATGCTATGTGAAGGGTGATGCAGTTGTGGGGACCTGGGTTTCTACAGAGGGAGCAACATTTCTACGGGTCAAGAATCGGGGTGGAGCGGGGGTGGAAACAGCAAATGGATGTGACAACACGCATTTTATGTTTATCCGTACTAGTACATATTATTCTCTAAATTGGTGAATTGTCTTCACTTTTGAGCATTTTATTTATACAATAAAAATTAGTATAATTTTAGCAAATTTATAATAAATATTACTTCATTTTTAATTGAAAGTCATAATTAAATATTTTTGAACTTATCGCACATACTAAAAACTTTGTAACATTTACTTAAATAACTGCAAAAATCTCTAATCTCCGTATAACGAAATTTTCTTTATAGCGAATTTTCCAACTGGAACCAAGCGATTTCGTTATAGGGAGATTCCACTGTAATTAACTTCCAAATGAATCGTACTGAAAATGCTATCCTTCAGTTTCTGGGATTCTCTTCCGCCATTAATTTGTTAAAACGAAGCGCTGTCTTGACAGTAATTCTAATAATGTTTATACAGTCAAATCACGCACGAATTCAACGTCCTCCCCACATTTAGTTGGAAAAACTATCGGATTTTGCGACAGCTGGACTGAAAAACAAGCGGGGGATGTATAATCTGTTTTTGCGTTTTTTCAATCGATGGGGAGTATCGACTATCGCATTATACGGGGAAGTAGGACCGCTGACACTAGTGATAACAAACAGGTGTAGTGATAACAAACAGGTGCAAGTGTCAACGACGTTGATATAAGGATAGCAGAAATAATAAGGACCGCATAAATTTTCGACAGCAGTAGTCATTGGGCTATTTAGGAAAATTCGTTGCGACATTCGTGATCGTAAAATAGTTAGATATGATTATGTCCAGATGAATATTTTTATAACACGGAAATATGCTGATCACGAAACCATTTATTGAGGGGTAGTAATAAATAGACTGATAGTTTAGGTTCACAGAAATAGGTTGATGGTGAAATAGCTTAGACAGAGCTTATTTTTGTGAGGTAGAAACAGGGTACGAAACATGCTGCTGATTGAAATTTTCTGAAGGGTTTTGTTGGAAATTGCTCTTGATTGTGACTGAAATTCCTTTCAATCGGAAATAAACTAAAATAAAACTTTTTTTATGTGTTTTAACAACAATCAACGAGTCTATTTTCCTTTTTTCCTTTCTCGCATACGAAGTATACAAAGAGAAAGTATTGTAATCGTCAAAAAATTCGAACTCGAGATTTTGACGGATCTCCACGTTTTAGACCTCCCTGAGTCCGAAAAACACAATTTGGGAATTATGTCTGTCTGTGAACGCGATAACTCGAAAACTATTAGAGCTACGGGGATGAAATTTGGTATGTGGCCTTTAAACATAATTTGCAGGTTTATGTCAAATTTTGGACAAAATCCGTCGAAGGGAAGTCTGTCTGTATGTCCGAAGTCACGTGAACACTATAACTCAAAAACTTGAATAGCTAGATGGCTAAAATTTGGTACACAGTTTTATCGTCATGAATGTAGGTCCGTATAAAATTTTGGGCCAAATCTGTCAACGGGTTGACTGTCTACCGGTCTGTAAAATTTTACTTTTGAAAAAAATCCATCCGTTATCTCCACGCGCATGCGTACTAGACGCAAACTTCTGTGCATGATAGTCATCGGCTCCTGCTTGGAGCTTTTTTCTTCCCTTCTGGCTCCTTTTTCTCCCTTTTGGCAAATTCTGATCCTGCTCGGATTGTTTTACTGCCGTTTGTTTTGTCGTTTCAACGTATGCTGGAGAAACTTGTTGCCTTCTGGGAATAAAGCAGATTCGAAATTTTTATGCGGGGAACTGACTTAATTTCGCTTATTTTTTTTTATCTCCACTGCCTTAGGCGTTTTAGCTTATTTTTTTCCCTAAATGTGTTAGGAGTATACGAGAAAGTTTAGGGGAGACCACTCCCGCTGGTTTACACTTTAATTGTGTTGATATTGTCTCTGAGGGAGTTAAATAAAAATAGAATAATTTGCCACTTTCAACATCCATGCTTCCTCGTAACTGAAGAATGGAATAGAAATTTAAAGGCCCTCTAAAACTACGAAAATTATAGAGTGAAATATATTGTCATTAATTTTCGTCTGTAACAAATTTGCGATATTCAAACATTTGGGTGAACATTTTGTGTTGAAAATGTGTTGATGCAGTTGCGGTTTTGATGGCTGATCACGACTTCATTACTAGGAATTTACTGATGGAAGATGCGTTTGATAGTTCTTTGATGTGTGAATTAATTCAAAATAAAGAATACGTTTTAAATTAAATTACCTGTTTGTGATATCTGCATAAAATAAGAAACAGAGGAAACCAGTGGGAGTGGCCTCCCCTAAACTTTCTCGTATACTGCTCAAAAATTTGTCATTTCCCCTCCCCCTGCGTGGATAAAAAAACGGAACGTACTGTAACCCAGAATGCAACGATTATCAGAAGGTTTTTCATTGTACATTATAGTGATTGTAAAATATTTAGGTGAAGAATCATATTAAAAGACATGCCTATGTATTAAAACTTAGCAATATTTATTTTCCGTCACACTCCAGCAAGATCCGATATTATACGAGCGAGCGAAAACAAAACAGGAGATAAAACATATCTATCTCAAACTTCCATCTGAAGGAGAAAGTGACGTAATCCTACCGCTTGGTACCAGAGATTGCTACCAGTACGGATGCGCATGGAGATTAGTTTTGAAACGGATGCTTAACAAGTATGCGATTATACAGACCGACAGACAGTCAACCCGTTGACGGATTTGGCCCAAAATTTAATATGGACCTACATTCATGACGATAAGAATGTGTACCGAATTTTATCCACCTAGCTCAGGGGTCGGCAACCTGCGGCTCGCGAGCCGCATGTGGCTCTTTTGATGTAAAGTTGCGGCTCTCCAGTTCCATACGAAAAAATTAATAATTTACTATCAAAACCCTTAAAAAATAAGAAAATATATTTTTAAGTACCTAATTTCTCAATAGCTTCTATTTTCATAATAGTTAATTACAAATCGCTACGCTTAACATGATAGTAATGAGATAAATTTGAATTATTCTTTTACTCTTAGAGATGAGACTCCGTGACCATGTTTATCTTTCAGCCAATTGCAGTCCATTTCCGTCTCACCCAAACAGCCACCGTCTAGAGTCTAGACAACACGTCTAGACTCTAGACTGGAGGATGACTGACTGACGACTCGTGTCAGTCAGTCATCCTCGGATAGCGCGGTCGACGTTACGTTGCATGTATGTTAATTTAATCGCTTGCGGTTTTTGCGTGTCTATTCGCTTGTTGTTTCAAGAAGAATACGATTTAGAAGCGAATTATCTTCTCAAAAGTATGTACGCGTATAATATAATAAAATCAGTAACAGAATTGGATTACATATCTGAGGATCGTGTTAACGAAGTAATAATGGTAAATAAATCGTTTGCCGTTTTAGATAGCTAAGTAAAATTTTTAAAAAATCATTTTTTCAGCTCCGCCGCCAACATGGTATCTGGTAAAAAAGAGAAGAACTGAAGAAGAAAACCGAGAATTCAATCAGGATTGGACGGAGTCGCTTGCGTTCATATGCAACACAGATGGCCTTCCGACTTGTCTCATTTGCCACGAAAAACTCGCACACAATAAGAAGTCAAATTTGGAGAGACACTTCACTACAAAACATACCCAATTTGCTGGTAAATATCCAACCGGTGACGCACAAAAAAAAGCTGTTGAAGAGCTAAAAAAAAGTCAATTTTCATGATAAGTAACTGGGCGCAATCTTCCAATAATGTAAATCTGGCAAGCTTTGCAGTATCATTAGAAATTGCAAAAAGAGGAAAACCATTCCAGATGGTGAGTACGTCAAAGATTGTTTTATACGTGCATCTGAAGAACTGTTTCGTGATTTTAAAAAAAAAGCAGAAATCATGAAAAAAATCAAAAATTTGCTATTATTTGCTAAAGCAGTACAAGATAGAATTGCTAAATCGTCTTCAAATGTAACACATATGCAAGTGGAAGACATTCAACTGGCTTCTGCCTTATCACTTGCTATAGATGAGTCTTGCGACATAAAAGACACGGCATAAGTTACCCTTTTCGTCAGGTATATGTCGTCACAAGGTCCAAAAGAAGAACTGCTAGGATTGCTACCGCTCTCAGGGCAAACTCGTAGAGAAGATATAGCAAATGTTGTGCAAAAATGCTTGCAAGACAATGGAATCGATATAAATAAAATCATTTCTCTAGCAACTGATTGAGCCAGAAGTATGACAAGAATACATAGAAGGGTAAAATCAATTCTTCAGAAAAAAAATAAACGAGGAAATTCTAACGTTTCACAGCATAATTCATCAAGAAGCGCTTTGTGCCCAAACATTTCCTGCCAAATAGTTGAGGACATGAACTTGGTAATTAAGATTATTGGTATTAAGGCATCTTGGCAAAAGCAATCTACCATCGCCAGTTTAAAGATTTCCTTGAAGAAACAGATAGCCAGTTTTCTGACCTACTTCTGCACAATAAAGTGTGATGGCTTTCCAGAGGTAACGTATTGCAACGTTTTGCTTTGTGCTTGAGTGAAATAAAAATATTCTTCAATGAAAAAAGCATTGACTATCCCGAATTGTAAGAAGACAAATGTCTGCAAAAATTCAACTTCATGGTAGATACCATAATGAAACTAAATCTAAAACTGCAAGGAAAGGGCAACCCAGCCTACGCCTTGCTTAAGAAGTAGTTTGTTTCGAAAAAAAATTACTTCTTTTTGTTGAAGACATGGAGAGCGGTAAATTACTTCATTTTAAAAATCTGAAGCAATATCGCAATGAGACCAATGCAACTATTGAAGCGAATTACTTCAGCATAGCTTTAAAAAATATGAAGGATGGATTCTCTGTGAGATTCGAGCAATTCAAAACAGACAAAAGTACTCTCGCGTTCATAGTAAATCCTCTCAACACAAATACAAATGAGATCACATTGAGCCATTTGGAATTGATGCTGGATCGCTTCAAATGGAATTGCTGGATTTGAAAACCAAAGACTTTTGGAGTGGCAAGTTCACAGAACTCAAGAGCAAGTTGGAAGAGTTGGAGGTCTAGAAATGCATGCACATCGCGCAGCACAAGTGGACAACTCTAAAAGAAATTCCGCGAGTTGAGGCCCTCATTTTCGGCGCATGGAATAGTCTTCCAGAATGCTACAGTGAGGTGAAGAAGTTGGCATATGGAGTGCTGACGATCTTCGGGTCGACATATTCGTGCCAGCAAGCGTTCTCTTGCATGAATATAATAAAAAGTACAGTTAGAAGGCAACTAACAAATAAAAATCTAGAGACGTGCTTGAAACTTAAAACAACAATTTATAAGCCAGATTTAATCAAACTTTCAAAAGACATGCAAAGCCAATGCTCCCATTGATGTAACTATCTATATTTGTTTTTTCATATGAATAAATATTATTCCGCATTTAAAGCCGTTTATTTTAAATCAAAAATCAAATATATATAAGCAAATACTATAATATTGAAACGAAAATTATTAGTGGCTCTTTAAAAACTGGGAAATTTTGTAAATTGTAACTTTTGGCTCTTCCTTTTCAATAGGTTGCCGACCCCTGACCTAGCTATTTAAGATTTTGAGTTATCGTGTTCACATGAACACGGACAGACAGACTTCCGGTGGGCGGATTTTGTTCAAAATTGACAGAAACTTACAAATTACGTGTAAGGCCACATACCAAATTCTATCCCTGTAACTTTAATAGTTTTCTAGTTATCGTGTTCACAGACAGACTTAATTCTAAAATTGTGTTTTTCTGACTCGAGGAGGTCTAAAACGTGGAGATTCGCCAAAATCTCGAGTTCGAATTTTTTGACGATCACAGTACTTTCTCTTTGCAAACTTCGTACACGAGAAAGCAAAAATAATGGAGCCGGCATGTTGCAGGAGTCCAATCAGTTCCCGCAGTTCTGATAGAAGCAGAATAATTTAGTTTTACTTTTTATTAATGTCCCGTTTTTAATCAACACGCCCTTTATTGTGTCGAATGCTAAGGAAACAGGATGATCTTAAATCGTGCGAGACATATCGCATAGTTGCTTGCGGACTATCACCGCATAATTTAATTCATACGCGTAATAAGTAGTCCTTTTCTGACTCCAAAGCTTCAAAGATGACAAATGTCTGCACTTCGCAGCTTCTTAAGCCCGGGTGATTAAAGCGAAGCTCCATTTCCCGTTAATTTGACATTTATGGTTCTGGAGGTATTGGAAAGCTGTACATTATACCCAAACCACCTCATTATCAACAGCGCCGACCTTTGAACGTCTCATCTTCATCAGATACTATTGGGCATAACTAGCTCCCAAATGATTCTGGCTGGAAACCTAATCCTTCACTTTCTAGGATTCTCTTCCTCCGCTAATGAGCGACTGCGAAATGATGTCTTGGCGGTAATTCTAAAGTCGTTTGCGCAGCCAAATCACGCACGAATCGGACGTCTTGTTTACAGATGTCCGCAGTTAGTTGTCAGGGCTATCGGATTCGGAGACAGCTGGCAAGAAAAACAAGAGAGGCTATCTTATCTAACCTGTTCTGTTTTTTGTCTCGTTTTCAATCGATGGAGAGCATCGATTATCGAAGAGGAGATTGCTGATGCCAGTGGTATCAAAATGTTCTAGTGTGGGTGACGTCTATGCAAAGATGGCAGAATTAATAAGAATAGCATAAATTTCTAGCCGCAGCCCTTATTCATTTATTTGAGAAAATTTGTTGCGTCTGTCGTGGTTATAAAGTAGTTAGTTATAGTTACTACGGCAAGGATACTTTATATCACAAAATTACGCTGATTCTACGGCGATTTACAGTGCAAACTAGTTAATTAAAAATTGGTTTTCAGTGTTGCGAAAACAGTAAACACTTTTCCGATCTTGTGTTATGTGCCTTCACCATTTTGATGCTTTTTCTAATGCATTAATTAAATGCATAATGGTTTGTAAGTTTTAACATTCTTATTTTTTTCACCTACAGAGAAGAATAACACTGAAGGAAGTTTTCGGAATGTATAAAAATGTCTAAATTTTGTTAGCATTAATTTAATTTGGTAAGTTAAAAATGGTGTACAAACAAAATGTCAGCAAGCACTGCAATCAAAATGGCGTCTTCGAATAGATTATTTTGGGATGGTATAAAAATCATTTCCTTGGAATTATAGTTTTCGAATTGAATTCTGAAAAACATCAAACTTACAAAATCCAAAAAATAACAGTAGCAAAGAGTAAGTGGACATTTTATAATATTTTCAGGGAAGTTTTATTGATACCAATGAAAAAAAATTAGGTACAATCATTTTCACCCCATGCTATAATTGACATTCTTAAGTGAAAGATAGGAGAAAGAAGAGTCAAGTTTGTTCTACTGACAGCATTTCATGTTCTCGAATGCTTATAACATTTTTATTTATTAATCGATGCATTTCTTATCACAGGATCTTCATTTTTTACAAGCATCGCTTGAATTTCAAAATTAATTGCAAGTATTGCGCATGAACTTAATTTTTTTGTCAAGTTGGATGACTGTAATTTGTTAGATTACGAAGTGATTTTCCAACACACTTGCTGAGAAGTAAGAAACTATTTGGCTCACAGCCAGAAAAACGGAACGGCATTCTAAATGTTAGAACTCGATAGGACAAAAAAAGGACTCTTGAAGGGGAACAAACAAATTTTTTAACAGATGTTTTGCTTTTTCGATTTCCGGTAAAAAGAACTAGTTTGTCTTTTTTTACTTTGGGAACAAACTCATTACCCATGAAGAGAATAATAAAACAAAATTTCGGGGTTTTCTGTAATCTGTCCCAAAAATAGAAATCAACATCATCTGCTGTAGAATGTTCCGAAGTTCTGCTATCTATTTTATCTAGCTTTAGTTCCGAAAGAAAAATTTCCATTATGAGATAAGATGCATGGTTAAATTTTTGCTTTCGACATATCAGAAAACTAATTTTCAGATATTTTGCTTTAAAAATTAAAAATATTTCGTGACAATAGCACAGTATTTCGTGACAATAGTACAATTGTTGATGATGATGACCAACACAGTGTTACTGACAGTCTTTTCCAATAATAGCATCGTTATTCAGTGATATTATATTTTAGTGATGAAATAATAATAAAAAACGCAAAGTATTAGGAGATTAAAAAAATACTTTTACATAGAAAAGATTGAAAACACATACCGGAGGTTCTCGTAAAGATAGTTGCAGTTTGCTAATAAATGGTCTACTCTACCTGTAATTTACAATAAAAATATCTTTAACAATATACATCTTTAAAAATATATATTACTAGCAGTATATATATTGCTATATACTGCTAGTAATATATATAACGACATGAAAAATAACTATATATTATTAATGTATTATAAATAAAAACTATATATTATTAACCTATAACGACATAAAAAAGTTTTGAAAACAAAATCAGAACAAAAGATACACATTATTGATTTTCCCGCTTATTTTTATTTTAAAAAATTGCAACGTGAAAATTATTATACTGCAAGCAAAGTATGAGAGATGAATAAATACGTTAAGATACTGCCGAAAATAATAATCAGTCGCCCAATTCAAGGTTATGACGTCACCTCCCCTTCAACCAATCACATAGCCAGCTGCGTTCCGGAAGAGTGTCGCGGGAGAAGAATAACTTTCATCTGCCCAGGAAAAAATTAATTAAAAAAAACTGGATAAGATATTTTAACCGTTCTTGTTTTAAATCCGACAGACCGTTCTAGTTATAAGCTGAAAAAAATTGAAAATAATAGTGTTATTAGAAAATCGGATGTAACAAATTTAAAAAGAAAAATAACATTTCGATTGCAAAACTGGCTATTTTTTAAAAATTTCTCAAAATTCAGTAAATTTCGTTAGAAATACAAAACTAACTTCATTAGAACGAAAATCGCGTGCTCTTTCCGATGGTGTATCTATTTTTCTCGTACAGTTATCCGAAACCATGCTATTGAGAAATTAATGCGAAAAATCACGCAAAACAACGCAAAACATTAAATAAAACATTTTCTAGATTAAATTTTAAAATTTCGGCTTCGAGGTGCATTGAGTCACCATTACGACTACCTGTGTGCCATATATTATTATAAATATCTTTAACTGCAAATGACTTTAAAATTCAGTATTTGACATTTAGTTAAAGTAATAATTACAGCATGTCTTCTAATAACGAATAACCCAATAGATTACTTGTACGAACTAAAATCTTTTGTCATTAAAATCATTCCCAAATGTTCTTTGTTTAAGTGAATAATTAACAATTAGTTTAAACGATAGGATATTAGAATTCTAACCAATGGAAAGTTCCTCGTCATGCTTGCGAAACACGGAGAGAAAGTTATTAGGAAATTTTAAATGTTGTTGGACCTAAGGCACGAAATGAAGAAGCTATACTTTGTAAACTTGAGGATCGTCAGACCATGATTTTAAATTATTAGATATTTATCACAAGAAACTCATCGAATTCATTCGAGGATGAAGTCAGGAATATTACAACTTGCATGCACAGCGGAGAAAAAGGGGAATTCTGTGCAACCAACCATGCATTGTATTTTGTATTTGACCAATGTTCTTTGAAGTACATAATCGACCTCTTATCAGATTAATTTCTGTCACAAAAATACTACTGTAAATAAAACAGCACTTAAATTACTTCCAGTTCTTCTTTTCCTTCTTCTCTTTTGAAGAAACTTTTTATATGGAATGTATTCGAGCGTTAAGAATGAGTTTTCTCCGTAATAGAATAACTTGCTTAATTCATAATCAATCTGCTAGTACAATCGATATTCTTGAGCTCCTTATGAGTAGTGCTCGAGCGCCACTCCTGTATCAAATTATCACATTTTTAAATCTATAAGCTAAAATTGAGACATCAAAACTTATAAGCTAAAATTGAGACATGAAAAATTATAAGCTAAAATTGCAACATGAAAATTTATAAGCTAAAATTGAGACATCAAAACTTAAAGCTAAAATTGAGACATGAAAACTTATAAGCTAAAATTGAGACATCATATCTTAAAGCTAAAATTGAGACATCAAAACTTGTAAGCTAAAATTGAGACATGAAAACTTATAAGCTAAAATTGAGATATCAAAACTTATAAGCTAAAATTGAGACATCACAGACGTTATAATTCGAGAAAAAAATTATGTGGAATTCATAAGCATCTCACGAGTTCTATGAAATTTTAGTAGAATCAATATAGCAACACATTCCAAAAATAAAAGGTGTCATCTATTTAGATAGTAGGGAAAACAGCGAAGTTGATGGTATTTTTGCTCTTAATAGTGTTCTAGACCATTACGACTCATGACTTCTTTCGATTTTACTATTGATTTAAATCAAAGTTTTTTAAACTGTGGTTTTTGATTCTAGTAGAGTATGGAAAAAGTTTGGAGACCCGATAACATTGGTTTGTGAAATTCTTTAGAATGAATACGTAAAAAACTATTTAAGAAAACTATACTGATTAATAATTATCAATTAAAATGTATTAAACAATTGTATAAATTAAACTTATCTCAGTTTATCGTTAGCTTATTTTAATACATATGATGCAGAAGCAAAATAATTTTTTGTCCCCAAAAAGAACGTGAGTTTACAGTGGCTTTCTAGAAAACCGTTTAATTTGAAACATTTCATTGGAATTTATCAAAAAACGATATTAAATTAACTATATTTATGGCACTTCCAGGCTTCATTTGAGCGTTGTATTTTCTAAGTAAATGTGTGCTTGGAATTGCTGGAAAATTCTTTCAGCTGAAACTTGGGTCTCGAAAATTATTTTACCTGAAAATGGAGTTGCGTGTCGATAAAATTAACCAGCGGGAGTGACCTCCCCTAAACTTTCTCGTATACTTCTTAAACATTTGTCATTTCCCTTCTCCCTGCGTAGATAAAAAATTCGAACCTACTGTAACCCAGAATTCAATGACTATCAGAAGGTTTTTCATTGTAGATTATAGTGATTGTAAAATATTTAGGTGAAGAATCATATTAAGAGAGATGCCTATGTATTAAAACTTAGCAATATTTATTTTCTATCAAACTATAGACAATGCAAGCTCCTCTCCGTGAGCTCCGTGTACGGAGGAGAAAACAGGAGAAGACCTCGTTCGTTAGCTTGCGCATGCGCAGAGATTGCTTCCAGTACGCAAGTAAAACAAGGACAATGTGACGTAATCCTTCCGCGTGCACAGAGATTGCTACCAGTACGCATTCGTATGGAGAATTGGATTAGAAAAATTAATTATGAAATTTGAACGCCTTTTTCTTTAACGATTCAAACGAAATTTGGGCACAGATCTACAATTAATGTTAGCTACCATCATACCAATTTTTATTTATCTAAACCAAAGGGTTAAGGAGATTTAATTTTTAAAATTATGCGATTATACAGTCCGACAGACAGTCAACCCTTTGTCAGATTTCGTCCAAACTTTGATACGGACCTACATTCATGGCGATAAAACTGTGTACCAAATGTTATCCATCTAGCTATTCAAGTTTTTAAGTTATAGCGTTCACATGGCCGCGGACAGACAGAAAGACAGACTTACCGGAGACGGAGTTTGTCCAAAATTTGATAGAAACCTACAAATTATGTGTAAAGACCACATACCAAATTTCATCCCTGTATCTCTAATAGTTTTCGAGTTATCGTGTTCACAGACAGACATAATTCCAAAATTGTGTTTTTCGGACTCAGAGAGGTCTAAAACGTGGAGATTCTTCAAAATCTCGACTCGAATTTTTTGACGATTACAATACTTTCTCTTTGTATACTTCGTATGCGAGAAAGTAAAAAACATTTCGGTTCAAATACAGGAAAGATAAAATGGCAGCAAAACTGTTTCCTCGTACATTATCCTCCGGTTACTAAACACAGAGAAAGAAGTCATTTTCGCCACAGGCACATTCTTTCGATCTCTGGACGATAGCAGAGAGCGTTTTGCATCTTTACCAGCGTATAGAAATGTCGCATTGTATGATAACCGGAAATCAACAAGAAAGTTATCCGAATCTTTTAATTGCGAGAGAGAACGAATAAATAAATTCTTTAAATCGTTAATCGTCAGCTCAACAGTTTTTGGAAAACACTAATGATATCATTGCTCATTCC
>BGPR01043164.1:0-13026 GCA_013235015.1 Araneus ventricosus
TGGAAATTCCATGGGTAATATATTTTTTACTACGTTTTTTATTAACTCGCATTCTGTCTGTCTGTTCATCTGTTCGGTGCAACTTTGTAAATCAATTTTAAACTAACTTCCTGACAGAGCTGGAGATTTAAAACTTCTAATCATAGCTCAGAATTAGATGACAATGCTATATTAATTCGCTTCTTCGTTTGTTATTTTTTTACTTACATTTTGTGTTTTACTGACCTGGAGTTTCGATAGATGGCGCTGTCCAGGCGTCACTGTGAATAGCGAAGAAGGGGAATCTGAGTTTGTAGAAGTGGATTCCAAAAAATCTGCAAAGGAATAGTGGGGAACATCGAAAAGGGATTGAAGTTCGGTGAGGAGGGTTGCCATACCCAGAGTGACAATTTGTTTCCACGTGAACTCTAGAGGGTAAAATGCTGCTGAATTGCTAGCTTGCTCTCACGAAGGTCTCATCACTGCACTTAATCTTTTTCAGGAAATAACAATTTTCAATTTATGATCAGGTGAAGAGAAAACTGAAATAAACCTGGAAATCTGCCACATGTCTCTGCCATAATCTCCTGGGATGTTTAAAATCGATTGCAAAATTCCTCATACTATAAGACTAAAAAGTAGAAATAACTATTTAAATAAAATAAAAATTTTAATATACTACGTTTTCAAAACGGACTGAAAAAGTATAAAATACTTTTCTAGTCTCAGCATATATTAACCTATGAGATTTAAAACGAAAAACGTGGTGTGCATGAATATTTTATAGTAAGGAGAAATTGTCGTTGAGGAAAAACTACAGTTCATAATTCCATTGCAATAAAATTATTAGTGATTCTAAGTATCCTACTGGTTTAAAAATCGTCGTTTCTAATGAAATTACTAAAAAAAATTATGACTAATTTGTCTCTACTTTACTTAATGTGAATGGAGTTAATGCTGTTTTATTACTGAACTGTAAGCATTATTTTATATTGCATGAAAACTTTAACGCGTTTTCTGATGAAATGGATATTTTGAGGAAATCTGTCAGACTGCAAATAATGATTCTCTGGAAAAAAAGCATTCAAGTATCGATGAAATTCTTCGAGATTGTTTTCTGTAATACGTTTGATGTTTTCCTCAAAAACTGAGGTCAATTTCAAAATCAAATATTATTTCTTAAGTGCTATAAACAAACGTGAAAAGCATTTTATGAAAAATTACTAGTTTATAACTATGTTCATTTACATTCAAAACTATTATAAAGCAAGAAATATTCTTATACAAATACAGATTGAACTTCCGTCACAAAAAAAATATAATTCTAGAAGGATTTATGTATATTTAGAATATGATTTTTCTATATTGTTAGCGTAAGGCAAATATTTTTACTATTTTCAAATTTCTAGTTTTAAAAATACTATTTTGAAACTCTATCTTACAGTTTATTTCTAGTTTTAAACATATTAGAAAATAATATTAAAAATATATATAAGTTGTTTTTCGAAATATGTCCCTGAACACAGTCGTGGATACCTTAAATCTCTTAAAACGATGTATGAGATCACTCATCTACGTATGCAAAATATCGTTTCTGCTCTTTAAATCCAAAGTAATATAAACTGTATGAGTGATTAGTAGAAGAAATTATTTTATACTTTTGAGTCCGTCTAAAGCGTGGTATATTAAGATCTTTTATTTTATTTGGTTTTATTTAGTTTAATGATATGTCGAATCAGTATTATCTTTCATTCAGCCAATATTGGTTGGAAGTAAAACAGCCGCGCCATTTTAAAGTTAAATGCCTTTAGCCGCCATTATCCGGCTAGCTCGACAGGAAAAATAATAATCGGCTAAAATAACGTTGAGCAAAAGCTGAATTAAATGAAATTTATCGGCTCTACACATCTTCCCATAGTAGAATTTATTCTGCTAATCCACATTGACATATGAAGCAACTCCTGCCAAGCATGGCGATTTGTTCCGGGTCCCCCCAAGTGGAGAGGAAAAAACTAACCAGCCTTTCCGCACTCTAAGGCCCGGCCACACTGCCCCTGCTCCCCACGGAAAGTCAAAGGTCTTGCAGCCATCCAATGGCAGGAGGGCGAGACAAACTGTCACAATGCACGTTTCTTTAAGACGAATAAGAGATGAAGATGATACTACTTGTATGATATGACAGAGAGTTATTGACTCCATTTAAGGATGTTCTGCAGACACTTAAAATTACTTACAAAGGAACTACAGAATATCAAATTATGCATAACAGATTCAATTTGGAAATTATATTCCAGGAGGAATGTTTTCACAATGGGAAGGAGGCTATGACTATATCAGAGCATTTAGGGTTTTGTGACAGTCACTTTCAAGGCTCACTTCTGTACTATTTATACTCCACATCGGGCGTAATGAAACCATCAATGGCGAACAACCTCTGATACCATTGTGTGGTTTCATGGCGATTCCTGATGAGACTCGTATTGGAGGGGAAAATATTGACTTTGTGCTGATGAAAATGGGATGCGATGGGCCATGAAAAGCTGCCGTATAATGACTCTACAAAAGATATATACAGACTTCTACTGATTCTCTAATTAACTAGACTCGTTCCCTTTGATGGTCAAAATTGTAATCGATTTTTCACTGCCTCCTCTGCGCTTCTTTAGTTTTGAAAATTATATACGCTTAGAGTTTTCTATGACAATACACCACTAATATTTCCTCAGGGCTTTAATTATCAGGTACAGGTCATTAATTACTTGCACAGGGCGCCACCTGGTGGTGAGTTTGAGTAATACTTAATTTCAAGGTAAACAAAAAAAGGGAACACTCACAAAAATTATTCTTGCTGCTTCTTGCGATTATCAAAAGTATAGGTTTCTAAAAACCTGTTTTCTTTTAATTAAATTTATATATATATTTTTTATTTGATGCTCTTGGCTGATTTTTTCAGTCATGAGGGTTTATGAATAATACGTAGTTAGGGTTTCTATTCCTTAATTGTTTACGAATATCATCTGTGCAAATAAAATTCATATCGCTAACTTCTCATCTTCTTACATCTATGTACACCTGGTTTTTCTTTTCATTCCCTATGGCTAGATATTGATATATCATAATGATCACCTTAAAATCTTAACATTATAATCTAAATATCATCTATGAATAAAATCATGTTAAACTGTTATATAAATATAAATAACTCAAATGCTATGTTAGAGAAACATTTTTTTATTTTCTAACATGCAAGTGTATACAAAGATAAAGTACCGTTTGTTCTGTACTCTGATAACTTCTTAAATCTGCCCAGCGAAATGTAATTCTATATATGTAATTAAATTAAATCTTGTCAAATAACTTTATCATCTCGACAAAATAAATACATGGTAACTCCTATGCATCCGACTGGTTTTAAAACGTCGTTTTGATGAAATTATCAAAAAAAATATGACTTAATTTTTTGTAGCCTGTCTAGAATCAGCTTCTAAAACGCATATTCAATATTTACTTCCATGTGAATTACAAATGGAGTTAAAGCTTATTTGCCATGAACTGTAAGCATTATTTTATGTTGAATGAAATCGTGTTTTCTGAGAAATGATATTTTTGAGGAAAAACTGTCGACCAAATAAATGGATTTCTCATTCAAGTATTGATAAGAAATTTCTTCTGAGATTGTTTTCTTGTAATATGCTTGATGTTTCTCTAAAACTGGCACACCCTTGTGAAAAATCATGTTATTTTAAGTAATATAAATGAACAGCATTTTCTTTTATGAATAATGACTAGCCTTAGTGACTATGTTCATTTATATCTCAAAACTATTTTGAAGTGTAAGAAAGATTTTAGAGCATAACACAGCATAATCAGATAAAGATGTAATTCCTACAAGGATTTATGTATATTTAGAATAAGGATTTGTCTGTGGCTGCTAGCGTAAGGTACTATTTTAGTCCTTTTTTTTCTCAAATTTCTATCTTTTTTAAAAAATATTATTTTGAAACTCTAATTTTATAATATTTCCATAGTTTTAAAATATATGCATTTGAAAAAATAACATTAAAAAATATATATAGTTTTTTTATTTTCAAAAAAATGTCTTCCGATCACAGCTTGATACCTAAAATAAACTCCTCAAGCTGATCTACAGGTGAATCAAAACGACTTTACATTGCCAAAGAGAAAGCATCGTAATTAGATAGTGAGGAAAATCTGCTGTCGAAAGATTCAAGTTTCTGTTCTAGAATCACAGGTTGACATTTTAATTAACCTAAGCAATTTTAACTGAAATAACTTGAGTCGTTGCAGATAGTAAATTTATTTATTTTATTGAAAAGAACGTTTAAAAGGATTTTCACGCAGAATCTTTCAAATAGATAAATCGTCAGACGTGATAATAGCAACCTAATCACAAAGCTAGTTATGTTCAAGCGTCTTCTTTAATGCTTGCAGAAATGAGCTGGGGCCGCGGACCTTATGAGGCTAATAAGGTATGTCGGCTTCTTTTTGTACGCCAAATCTTCTATACACCCGGAAAGAAAGAACTACAATGGTTTCAGATCTTGGTGAATAAGGTACAATGCAATGTACCAGGATAACTGTTTGGGTGCTGATAGGCGATAACTCGGGTTCCAAACCGGTCGGTTAGGTTTCTGAATGTCGCAGACTACCTCCGTAGCAATAGCGCGGCATTTTCGCCCCATAAATACCAATTTTTACCAATAAATATACGATTCCGAATATGACAGTTTGGGAGAGATTTTCAAAATGGCGGGGAACTTATACGAAAAAATTCCTTTTGATGGCTCTCCTGCCACTGCATGCATTCGTGGCACCATCTATTGAGACTCTGAGAAGATGGGTTCAATGTTGTAGGCTAAAAAAGTCACCCTGTAAGTCTCTCTGCAAATACAGAAGTAGCATCAAGCAAGCAGTCCCAGTCAACAAGGCACCCCAGTTGAGTTTACCACATGAGACTCCAGAAACTCCAATTTTGCTTTCTGCGAAATTCTGTTGAACGTCTTGACAGTTTCGTGTCGACAGGAAGCACTAAGATGAAATGTGTCTAAAACTTTCTCTTAGATTTTCTGGTGTTTGATTATGTAGGGATTACTGTTACTTGCTAAAGGATAATGAGACAAAATCAATTCAAAGATACATTAATCCTTTCAGCTTTTTAAATGTAATCAAACCTTTATCGGGAAATTGGTGGCCATACCTGGCTTTAATGGAATTAAATACTTTCAACATTGTCGCACGTTTGCTTTAACCTTGTATTGACAAAATTTTAATTTATTAAGATACATTAAAAGTCGTACGGGACCATCTAGCGTCTGTCTCTAATGCTTACTTTAAGAAAACTTTTGTTTTAACTAATAAACTATATAATAAGTACAAATAAATACTAACTAATAAATATAAGTGTATAACTAGTGAATCAGAATTGTCACGTGAAATCTTTTACTTAACTTTCTCTAGCAATTGCGAGCATAATTCTTAAAGTGACGAGCAATATTTACAATATATTTATCACATATCAAATCAGCTGTTGTAGGCTGTATGGTATATAAAATATAATAAGAGAAAATAACGATATATTTACATTTTGAGGTGCTATAATTACTAATTCAACATTTTTTTGATAATTAAAAAACTTGTAAAAAATAAATTTTGAATATTTTAAAATCATTTTAGAAGGAGAAAGGTGTAATTTTACTTGTATAAAAAAAATTTCAAACATGAATCTATAAATAGATTTTGAGGAAAGGCATAGAAGTAATAGGGTTAAAGAATGACTAGGTTCCAATTCCCCCAATTCCAATGAAACTCCTTACGAATTCTGGTTTCCTTTTTTAAATTCCCGTTTATAATCGTCTGATTTAGATCATCTGTCGAGGCACTCTGTGGTTCAGGACCAACTGGTTGCAGGAAACCAAGAACCCTATTAAAATGAATAAAGACACCTCTAACTTTATACAATTATACTTTAAATTGAAAAATAAATTAAATGTCAAGTATACGCTCATGGCGAATATCGATAGTAAAAAAAGCACAGATACCGTGAAAATGCCGTTTATCAAGTTTATAGCAAAGAATGGTTTTAATACATAGTCTCGCCCAGTAAATACACGAACTAAGCTTCTAGAATGCACTTGATGCTCTGCCTACATACCTGAAATGCTGCCATCAAGTTTATAGAAAAGAATGGTTTTCCCTATGCAGTCTTAACAACACACGAACTGCTTCTGGAATGTACTCTGAGGTTGGCTCACATACCTGAAATGCAGCTTATCAAGTTTTATAGTAAAGAACACTTAACAAGAACTGCCCAATAATACACGAACTAAGTTTAGAATGTACCTTGTGGTCTATCATACCTGAAAATGCTGCCATTAAGCTCTAGGATGATGTAAAGAATGGTTTCTCTCACGTGGTCTGCCCAATAATACACGAACTAAGTTTCTAGAATGCCTGAGGCTCTTATCCACATACCTGAAATGCTTTAGCTTATCAAGTTTTATAGTAAAGAATGGTTTTGAATACACATAGTCTGCCCAATAAATTACACGAACTAAGCTTCTAGAATGTAATGAGGTTTGCCTGCTCTATTGGCGTGGACCCATCAGAGTATCAGGAAACAACCTGACACAATCGAGACAGGCTGGTAAGGGATTTATATGTACAATTCCCCTGTTTTACTTCATTTTCTCGACGATGGAGATTGATCGTAACAGATGGAATGGGAGAACTCCACTCTGAAATTCTTGGGTGAAAAATCTCTCAGTAAATCGTTGAAGTGAAATTTGTGCTTGATAGCATGACATAATACTGAAAGAAACAGTTCTCTTCAATCGACCAATTATTTCAGTGAGAGCCATGAAAAAACTGAAATGATGGGATGCAAAATCAGGGCGAAAATCGTCAACTTTACGTCTTGATGAAAGCATCCAACAAGTGCGGTATCTTGTAAATTCCTATCACTGATTCCCTTGGTATATAGATGGTTGTCGTATTGAATTTGGGAAAATGATTTGCGCTCACGATTCTGAGGAAATATTAGGTGGTTAAGAAAATTGTTTGCAGAAATTCTCGTCCAATTATCGATCACAATCAATTGTGGATTTAATGCACCGATTCATAATTCAATGATGTAAGTCGCAGATGATTCCTCTCCCACTAACCAAACTTGGCACCTGAGATATCTTCTTTTTAATCCATTAACTGCCTAATATCTGACAAATCTCCAGGGATATTTTATAAATGAAAGCAGAGATGTGGGACAAAAGTATTTAGCGTATTACCAAATGGAAAAGGAGTTTCCAATTGGTATGATGTGTATATTTTGTGAGATATAATTTTATGACTACATCCTTCACTTATTTGTTGATACAGAGTACGTATTAACTCGCTAGAAGATGTTGCCACTGCACCAGATACTTTATCTGGAATAAAATTTAAAATACAATACCTAGGGCAGGAAAAATAGAAATAAAGAAAGCACCTTCACCCTAATGACTGATACAAAATACCTTGCTCCTTCAAATGTCTCTTCGATGCATAAGAGCGATGATTTTATATGAGAATAGATGGTTTGCCTGCAAAGAAATTATACTATTAATTTCTTAAAACTAAATTCAATTAGTTTTATACTATCTACCAAATGGGCTAGCAAAAGGAATGGCTAACTCTATTTTTCGCCAAAAAGAGAAAATATTTCACTCTTTATGGCAAGCAGGCCAAAGAATTTGTTAGCGAACTCTAAAATTCTATTTTCACTGCACAACCTTTAATAAATATTATTAATTATACAGTGATTAATTATTATTAAGCTTAAATGTAATTTGAATATAATCGAGTCCAGTGAATGTATAATTTGAAAGATTCTATAAATAATGCAATGGAAACTTCTACGAGTAAACAAAATACAGACAATGCCGTACAATCAGGAGGATTTGAAAAAAAATATTCTTGTAATAACGACCGTTCCTGAAAAAGTATGAAAAATGAAGAGAAGTTTCCTCGTGTCACTGACCTGGTATAAATAATCGATTTGGCAAAAAAGGAGAAAATATTTCTGGTCCAGATAATGAGACTCCTTCAGGAAAAAGCAGGCTCTTGTGAAGCTTCCTCTCGACTTTCAAAAAAGTTCGGCTTGCTTTATTCAATAGAGCTTCCGGGCTTACGGTTTCTGATTTACCAGAAATTTATTTTATTTTATTTTTCCTTCTTTAGGTCACGGGAGTGGAGACGAAGGTTGTGAAAGAAATCCCTTCAACAAGAAAAATTCTATCATAGACCAATACGAGATACGGTATTCCGAGTTCATACCACAGAATTTGAAAATCCGCAGAGTACTTAAAATATTTGACCGTCTGTAAAATCGCGTTTGAATTAAATATAAGGTGTTCCCAAATAAAAAGGAGACAACAGTTATATGTAAAGACATTTTAATAACAATATTCTAATTACAGTTGATTTGGAACAGTGCAACTATAAATATTCGCCATTGACATTGATACACTGATTCCAGAGCGTAGGAAGGGAGTGGATGGCTTCAGTTCAGAAACTGCTTGGTCAGGAAGCACCCATTCTGTGCATCTTCTGATTCTCTGACAGATGCTTGAGCACCCACTGTGCACAAACTTTGCCATAACCGAGCTTTTTGTGGATTAAGTGATGCACAGTTCCTTTTTTTATCGACAGTTCAACAGCAATTTCACGTGTGGTGATCCGATGATTCTGCCGTATGAGTTCATCCAAAGCCGAAATCGTGGCACTGTTGGTCACAACGTGCGTCTGCCCAGGGCGTGGCAAGTCCTTGATGTTTACGCGTCCGCCTCATAACGCTGACATACGGAATACGGTGCACCGTGAGAGACAATGCTCTACGTGCTCATCTTTCATCCTGCGATAAATTTGTGAAGCATACTCCCCTTCGGCGTCAAGAAATTGGATAACTGCCCTTTGTGCTGATCTGGAGGAATTCATCATGCAACGAACTGCGGAAACAACTCTCCAGAAATGAGGATATTGATGCGAAACCGTTAACTACGCAAGTGCAACTGGGAATATCACCACGCCATTTGTCGGCTAGCACATTAACTGACTGGGATCTGATACAACGCCGATACAGCTAAGGTCTACTTTTCATTTGGGCACACCTTATAGTTAGGAGACGCGTTCGAGATTTCTTACATTTTGCTTTTTTATTGGCGTTAGTCCAAATGGAGTGAAATTCTTTTTAATACTTGTTTATTTCATGCAATGTTAACTGTGAGAAATGGAGAAAGCTTAAGTAATCAAGATAAACTTAGGATTCTGTTTGATATTTAAAGAGATAAGATAATGTAATCCAACGTTACGGATTAGTTGGGACGACTTCGAATGTCACGAATTTTAATGATGCGGACTGTCAAGTTTTTTTCTCTTGTTGTACTAAATATACTAATAATTCTGTGAGTAGCAGATCTAGCACAAAAAAATATTCTTTAAAGGCTTAGGCAGTTTTTTGAATACTAATACGTTACACAAGCTATAGGCAAGCTTTTATTAAATTAGCATTTAGAAAATTGCAATTAAATGTCTGCTTTTATCAATATTCACAAAATTACAATTATAAATGTTTCATTTTAAACCCTTAACTGAATTATTTCCTTCGCTCTCTAATAAGAAGATCCCTTCTATTTTAGAAAGGAGTTGTCGTTTTCATTCATCTAAGAATAATACTTGAGATGTTCATAGATTCTACGTAATATTTGTGTCAAATTATAAAGCTAATTAATGATTATAATTATAAATGTTTCATTTTAACTCTTTAACTGAATTATTTCCTTTTCTATCTAATAAGAAGATCCCTTCTATTTGGAAAGGAGTTGTCATTTTGATTCATCTCAGAATAATACTTGAGATGTTCATAGATTCTACGTAATATTTGTGTCAAATTATAAAGCTAATTAATGATTAAATTTCAGTTTTAAGACTAAAAATGCGATAATTCGATGCACGAATATTCTCGGGCTTTAAAGTTAAGCGGTTAACAGTACTCTCAAAATTAGCAGCAATATATAATCTTTATTCCATTGTAAATTATTATTTTTTTAAAATTTAACAATTAATCATATCTTTAGGTTTGTGTTGATTATTCTAATTTTTTTTAAATTATTACACCCCCACCGTCACACCTTCGTATTCCGGAATAAAATCCAAACCCAGCATCGCACTCTTCATAAGCAAACAAATCAAACGCTAACACCTGACGGGCATTAGTATTGATTAAGTTATTACTAGCTCTATATTATTAGCATATCCATGTCTCCATCCTCTGCAATACTTCGCATTCGGTATCGCTCGTCTGTAATCATTGCCAATCATTCATCATTAAAGCTTCGCGAATTATGTATTGCGTTCCACGGAGCAGACAGGTCATTAATGTAGTCTCCGGAGTTTTGAGAGAGAAATAATGAATTAGCTCTTCTTGCCTCATCAATAAGTAAACGAATTTGAAACTATTGGTTTAACACTTTTAATGCCGAACGACGATATATCGTCGCGTTGCACGATAAACCGTCGCACACTTGCGAAAAGTGCCAACGACGATATATCGTTGCGTATCCGATGGAGCCTTATTATTTGCATCGCGAGAGAACACTGTCTCAAAATAAATTTATAAAACGTTATAAACGATTTTATTAATATATTCGATTTATTAATGATATTCGATTAATATTAATAATATTAGATCAGTATTAATAATATTCGAGTAATATTAATAATATTCGATCAGTATTAATAATATTCGATCAGTATTGATAATATTCGATTAGTATTGATAATATTCGATTAATATGAATAATATTCGATCAGTATTAATAATATCCGATTAGTATTAATAATATTCGATTAATGTTATTGATATTCGATTAAAATTAATAATATTCGATTAATATTAATAATATTTCATTACTATTAATAATATTCGAATAGTATTAATAATATTCGATCAGTATTAATAATATTGGTTTAATATTAATAATATTCGATTAGTATTAATAATATTCGATTAATGTTGATAATATTCGATTAATATTAATAATATTCGATTAGTATTAATAATATTAGAGAAATATTTAAAATATTAGAGAAATATTAATAATATTCAATTAATATATTAATAATATTCGATCAGTATTAATAATATTCGTTTAATATTAAGAATATTCGATTAATATTAATAATATTCAATTAATATTGATAATATTCGATTGGTATTAATTATATTCGATTAATATTGATAATATTCGATTAATATTAATAATAATCGATTAGTATTAATAATATTCGAGTAATATTAATAATATTCAATTAGTATTAATAATATTCGATTAGTATAAATAATATTCGATTAGTATAAATAATATTAGATTAATATTATAAGTTAATATTCGATTTTTCAGTTTTTCATAATGTTTTATATTTATCTTTTTCGTATGATTTTCAATAAATATTGAAATACAATTGGCATTCATTTATTCTCCTTTTATTTCGTAATATGCTCCTTTTTGAATTTTGTAAACATCATTCTTTTTTTGCTTTTTTATGAGCATTTTCCCAAACCTTAGCAAATTCGCCAAATTGGTCCAGCATTCTTCGCGTATAAACGATACTTTCGGTCGGCACTAAAAGGGTTAACGGCTGGAGAGATTCAAAGTAATTGAGTGAGCAGAGTTGCACGTTAGCAGTTTTACGTCCCAGTTAAACTTATTTGGCATTCTTTTCGAAATACTTGTTTTAAAAAATTTGTATCTCGGTTTTTCTTTTCTTTTTTTTAGCTTTCTCGTAAATGAAGTATACAGAAAGAAAGCTTTGTTATCGTCAAAAAAATTCACCGTCCAGAATTCACTGAGTTTTTTCTTTTTACTTTAGACCTCTCTGAGTCCGGAAAATGCATATTTGAAATTCGATCTGTCTATCTGTTGGTCGGAAATAAAAATATTTATGCAATATGTAATATTTATTCTATATTGATTTACTAACTGATACCTGCGATTTTGCTCGCGTAATATAAATATTGAATATTTTATATGAAATACTTTTTATAAAAAAAATCCTTTTATCGTCTGAAACGTTTAATTAAAATGAAAATTTCAAGCGAACCAAACGATTTTTTAAAACAGCCGAAAGCTAATTTTCGCTATAAATTATTAATATAATTTTTAAAAATGACATAAATTTAATTAAACATTTTAGCGTTCCAGTTTGATTTATATCAATCAGCACTCGATAGAATACCAATACAAAATTTCTTCTTCTTTATTTTTAATTAAAATGAGAAAATCTGTTGCATGAAAGATTTTTAGGATATCGTACTTTCTGAAAAATATCCCAAACGATTTTTTTAAAAAGTGAGAAAGCTAATTTTTTAAGTTATTAATAATTTCTTAAGAATGTTTTTTTGTTTGATTTCGTTTAATGGCACAAGGACCAATTTGGAAATACTGCGCCAAATGTTCGTTGTTTTTAAATCACATAAAATATTAAAAACATTGCAATTGTTTAAACTAAATCATTTTAATCTTAAGAATTATACAAAATTCATCATTAAGAAGGAAACAAAAAGAACACGTAAATCTCTATCCGCCATTAAAATTAGAAAGTATTCGGAAAAGAACGCTATTCGCCATCATCAGTTCTCAGTAATAATGTTTTCTTTCCTTCTAATCCGCGGAGGGGCTCTTCTGCGCATGCTCCAAAAAATGCTGCAAGCGATAATAAAAAAAAATTGTTGGAAATTGTGTTTCAAAACATTTTCAAAGATTAATTAAAAGTAAACAGAATGTCGCATGGAAATGAAATATGTTTCATCGTAAAGCTAATTTTTTTTATCTTTAAGATGATTTTAAAACTGTGCTTGTGCGACAGTATGTTCCGAAGTTATTGGAAAAAAAGGTTAAAAGTCAAGGTAATTTATAATTAATTCAAATTCTAACTAAAAATTCGAAAAATATAATATTATATGATATTGTGCTTAATATTATATAATATTATATG
>BGPR01043165.1:0-13026 GCA_013235015.1 Araneus ventricosus
TGGAAGACGTAATCAATGACGGCGCTGTAAACGTAATTGTTTCGAAGATTCTATCTGAAAAGAATAGAGTTTTGCAATGAATGTTAAAATTCTTAAGAGTTGGAACAAAGTAATGTGTCAATTACCGAAATTTTCACCGGTCTCGTGCTTTGTATTGTTGTGTTTGTCCAGTTTCCGCCATTTGCGCTTGTGTGTGTCATATTCTGGCGTGGATTGGATCTTATCTAAAATCGTCGCTATTATTTCCGTTACAAAATATTTTAACGTTCCTTATCATTATGATTTGATTTTAAATTGTCATCGAGATGTGTAGTAGCTACGATTAAGTTCATTTACTTTCTAGAAAGTCCTGACAACGTCAAGATTGCCTATCCAATTTAATTTTGGAATGCAGGGCCCATTTTTCAGAAGGAAGAAATACTTGGCGTTGCACCGCAGTGTAAAGCAACGTTTATGTGATTGTGACATCTTGTGAATTGACACCATTCGACTTTTTCTATCGGAATTTTGTCGGTGTTTGTACGTAGTGAAAATAGTTTTTCCTTATTTTTATACTATTCAGTAACTAATATTGCTGATTGAATTGAATATTTCATTCTACCGTAAGATATTAAAATTGTTTGTAGCTGGTCTCGATAACTTCCTCAGTAGTTCTTCTCAATTCAGAGAATACTACTTTTTCTTAGTTTTATGTACATATTAGTGTCTTTTATTTGCTGACGACTTCAAATTGTTTAGTTCAATGCGCTCCAATTTAGATGCTGTTCTTTTACAAAGAGATCTTGATTGTCTTTTTAAGTGGTGCACAGACAACAGATAACACCTGAACATTGAAAAATGTAGTGTTCTCAGTTATACTCGAAAAGCTCAACCTCTGAATCATGTATATAAAATTAACAATTTTGTTTTATCTCTGTCAAATTCGGTCACGGATCTTGGTATCATCTTTGACACTAAACTTGATTTTTCCCAACACATAGATTCCATGGTCTCTAATGCACATCGCAGGATTGGAATTCTTAAACGCAAAACCAGAGAACTTTCGAAAGAACTTGCCCTGATGGTCTTGTACTACGCTCATGTCCGATCCAATCCAGAATATTTGCAGTATTATCTGGGAGCCCAAACACCGAAACAAAATTGAAATTATTGAGCGAATACAAACCAACTTCTTGAGATATTTACTTTACAAGAAAAATGGATTTTACTTGCAAGATGCATCTTCTTCACTTCTACGTAATATTTTTGATATGCCTGGTTTGTGTTCCAGACGAGATGTTTTTTGCGTTCTCTAGTTTTACAAATTTATTAATGGTTCGGTCGATTGTAGTGATATACTGAGCTCTATAAATTTCGCTGTGCCTGCCAGATCTTTGAGGAACCATAGTCCATTTCAAGTTGCATTTTCGAGAATTAATTATATCAACAAGTTCTTTTTATACAAATTTTATAAAATTTTTAGCAAGTTCTCTGATGAACTTGACATTTTTAATATATCTCCTGTTGCTTTAAAATTGAAATGTTTTCAACTTTTAAATACTTGTGTTTATTTTGCCTTTTTACACTCGACTGATATCCAACTTTTTAGATTTTTATGCGTTCTAATTTTCCGTGTTCTTTATATGTACAACCATTTTTTAATGTTTTTTATAGGTTGTGTTTAATTTTTGTACTCTGCTTTCGGCGCCGTGTTGCAATTTATTTTCATCTCAAGTGTGTATTTTCTTCTTTTAACTTTTTAACTCCTGGTGTGTACTTGAGGATTTGGTGCTTGTGTGTTTTGACTTTTAGCCCTTGCCTTTTGGAAATGGTCTTTTGATATTATGTTTTAATTTTTTTTAAAAAAATACGACTTTTAGAATCATAGTGTCTTTTAATGTTTTTGTGATTATGTTTTCGTTTTTAATTATATATGCGGTTGCAAAATTTTTATGATTTTGTGTATTCTCTGTGTTCAACTTTTATTTTCTAGTGCATTTTTTTGTGATTTACTCGTTGTGGTTTTTGTTCTTTGTGTGTTAGTTGTTTATAGCACTCTGTAAATGGAATTTTCTCTGTAGTGTGCTTTTCTTTCTTTTCTTTAAAATATATTTTGATAGAATTCATAGCAGTTTCATTTTCTTAACTGCCAGCCAAAACGCATTAATACCTCGACAGAAACTAGTCGTTTCTAAATCTTTTAAATTAATAGTTACTGGATTTCGAGACCCGAATTAAAGCCTAAAAACTCTCAATTAGGAATTAAATTTTTTGTAGTCTTATTTCTTCCTTGTTAATATTTCGGATTAGAGACAAATAAATACAATAACGTATAGCAAGTTTTGAAGTTCAGGCGGTCTATAGAATGTCTAGAAAGTAGATAGCCATTTTCTTTTAATATTTTCCATTATTCCCTAAAGCTTGGTCTGGAATACGCATAGGATGATAAATGCTTTTTCAGCAAAGTATGAAGAAAAGAAAATTTATTGAACATATGGGTTTCAAAATGCAAGAAACGCAAAATGAAAGATACTAGTTTTATCTGAAGAAAGTGAAAAATATAATTTCTGAAGTACTTGTGCTTATAATTTACACTGAAATGGCCTAACTTCTTTATCTGTATAAACATGTGATCCTGAAAGTACATATCACGAACTTATCAGTGTGCAATGGACGTAAGCGAAGCATAAAAATAAAACAGATGCATCATAATTTACGGAAGCTTTCTGTAAAATGCTTCAATTTCATACATTGAACTTAGATTTTAAAAAAAATTAATTTTAAAAATTTTATATAATAGAAATATCACGCTGAAGAGAATAGGTAAGGTTCCTTGCCAAAGATTATGATCGATGAGGATTTCATTTATAGATTTTTGATAAGCCTCGCTGCAATTAAACTTTTACTTTTATATAAAAATTCCTGTAATATTTTTAAAAAAAATCCAATAATGTTAAAGCAAACGCATTTCTTGGAAAACATAAAAGAAATTGTATCTGCTCAATAAAGAAATTTCTTTACTTCTCACTTTTATAATAGCTACCAGTTATTACGTGATAGATGTTAATCCAAGGTCTAACCAACGGATATTCTTGTTTTTTATAAGTCATTTCCCAAAAAATAACAACAAAGAAAATATATTTCGTTTCTTTAATTAATAGAAAGTGTTGCGTAGGTGCTCTTTTGTCCTCTGCCATACCTGCCAGAACCAGTCCTCGCACCTGTGCATTTGTTTGGCACATCTGGGCTTTACAAACCGTAGTCACGCGTGGCTGAATTCCCATTTTTAATGTCTGCATCGCGTGGAGATAATTTCACAAAGACTAATGGCAACGCGAAGATGAGTCTCTAGAATTCTGATGAGCTAAACGAAGGCGGGGCTTTATTCTCTTGGACACACAGAGGAAGAATAGTTGCCACTATTCTTCCTCTATGGTTGGAGACGGAAGAATATTTGGCTGGTAGCTCTGACTCCAGAATGCATTTTATTTTTCAGTTGCAATTCGATATACTGTGCCGGGTGGTTTGAATTTAAAGTATGCTTGTTAAAGCAGTGTAGGGAAGAATTTAGTGTACTAAAGAACGTAAAATTTCGGTGGTATGCCTTTCAGAAAGTGGGAAGGCGGATGACACTAACAGTTTCAAAAAATGAACTATAGGGGAAGAAAGCTGAACAGTCTCTAATGTAAACATAATTTAACCATTGTTGTTGTAATAATTCAATCACAGTTGTGACGCATATCAATTATAAAATATAAGTATGCAGTATTGTTAATCCATATTCTTAAAATTGTCATGACACATCAATTTAACTAAAAAAATAAATAAATAAAAAAGAATATAATCTAACGAGTTCTAAGGTGAAAAATAGTCTTTTTTCTCGGATTTTTTTCTCACCATTCGTCACCCACTTTGTATGTTTTACTCTTCCATTTAGTATTAGGAATTGGTTTCGAAGTTGTTTTTTTTTAAATATTACAAAATCTAAATCAGTTTGTTTAGTGAGTTGCATTTAATGCTTATGACAATTGTAGCTAAGGATTTTCTTCCTTGACGACGATCTATTTGACATTTAGAGAAGGGTAATTAAACCTGAGGTATTTTGAATCTTTGAAATTTAGTAAATAAGGATTGATATTCAAGTTCTTTTAAATTAATTGTGTCTCCTGAATTCTATTCTATGTGGTGAGGCATACGAACGAATGCATGTTTTAGTAACTATGACTAGTTCACTTTTTCCTTGATTGTGAACTGATTGAAAGGTAATCAGTTAGGAGTAGTGTTATGAAAAAAACATATTTTCTAGGTGAATTACTTTTTTATTCATTAAATAGAAGCCGTTGTTTTAACTTATTTTTATGCGATGCATTTCTTTCTTTTTTTTCTTAAAATATTCCAAATCGAAAAGAAACTGATTTAAGCTAACAAATGCAAAAGTAAATTAAATAAGAATATAGAGTTTATTCGCACATTTTTAAATGTTTTGTAATGATGATCATATGTATACATAAAATGCTATATTTCAATTCTGCACTTACTATGTCGCTATTAACTACAGGAATTTTTATCACCTTGGAAAGCAAATTTGTGAACAACAGACATGACTAATATGGGTAAAAGATTCCATTTTGCTAAATTTTATTTCAAAATTCAAGCTTAAGGAATTTTAAAAATTTGGACTCGTTTAGGGTTTGAATTTTCAGTGGTTCGAAAATTTCCGCTTTTCGAACTAAGAATAAACTATTCTTCTACTGAGCTTCTTAATTAATAGTCTTGATTTACTTGCGATTCCTGTGCGTGTAAAAAAAAAAGTGAGCTGTAGTACTTTTCAATGGCTCGAAAATTTCCTCTTTTCAGAGAAAGAATAAACTGTTCTTTCACAAAGCTTCTTAATTAATAGCCTTGATTCACTTGCGTCTGCTGTACATGTAAAAAAAATTGAACTGTAGTACAGATATAAGTTGAAAAATAAAGTAGACCATGAAGCATTGATATTGGTTACGAAATAGAAAATTAAATCATTGGATTTATTTCAGATATGAATCAAGCTGATTTCCTTTATTGTTTTTAGTTAATGTTTGTAAAGAATGTGACAGAAAAAATGCTGTGTTAGAGTTTGACTCTGTCAAATTCTACGCATGTGGCCTCACTGGAGGGGGATCGGGATTTTCTTAAGCTTAAGAAACCATATTCTAATGAGTAAAATTGACCGCTATATAACAAGAAAAATATTTTGACATTTGTTTGGGGTTTACGGCACAAGTCCATTATTTGACCATGCTGTACCAAACACAAGTTATTCAAGTAAAAGATATTTTTAGAAATAAAGTTATTTATGATTTTTTTTTTCCTACTGAGTAACTCACAATAGTGTTTTCAGTGCAATTCTGTTATCTCATGATAGACATTTCCAGTCTTCTGGTAAATTTTAACCACAGTTTCGGCGCAGCATATTCTAATTAATGATCTTGCACCAGGAAATCCAAATCCGGTCTTCGCATACAACGGCCTTTTAAGTATCGAAATCTGAAACTATTTAAGGCAATTTCTCTTTACGGAATCATATCACCACCCCTAATTTAATATCGCTTCTCTTTCCATTCTAGCTAGGGGGCAACGCCTTACCTATAAACAGGGATCTTCTAATAAAAGGGTGGAGGGGAAAGAAAAGAAACGCATAGTAAAAAAAAAAAATAATAACAAATAATTAAGTTTTCCTCCATCTCCTTGTTTTTCCTCGTCCCAGCCCAAGAGGAGGTCGTCTTTCGGGCGCTAGGTGGAGCAGCAGTCACCGCTTTTTGCTCCAACCTGTGGTTTTTTCACTCCTCATCAGTTGAAGTAGCAGAGAGATAGTTGAACAGCTCTTCACTCTCTTCCGCAGTGGAGGAAGTGGTCGGTGTTTGGTGCTCCGTTGTGATGCTGTCGGCGACGGATTTTGAAAGGTGAAGAAATCCTCACGTGTGCTTTTCTCTCCAAGAGAGGATGGATTTGCCAGTTGTTGTGAAAGGTTCCAGCTTGCGACAGTTTTTGGGAAATATTTCCTGAAGGCAATCGATGAATCTGTTTTAAAGATTGTGTGAAAGAGTTTTAGAATCGTTTTTTATGGATAAATTGAGTGTTGCCTACTGGATTTATTTTTATGTTCGTTCCTTTTACGTTAAATCTCCAAGAGATCTTGCAAAAGACAGTGTAAAAGATTGGTGAAGCGTTGTGAAAGTTATGCTGCCTTTTGGAGAAGTTTGGATATTTTATTAATTACTGAAAGTAAATTATTATCGGATGTGTTTAAAGCTTTCCTCCCCTCAGTTGCTGAAGACTGAAAATCTTTGTATCGTTTTATATTGATTTCTTTTTTTCTAAAATTAAAAATCGGAGAAGGGAAACGCTTTTAAATCTTTAACGATTAATTCATTTAAGTCTGTTGTGAAGGAGTTTTTTTTCAAACCGGTATAAGTTAAATAACTGTCTTATGTTCTTTCATCTTTTTGTTTTATTTTGCAAGAAATTTCATGTGTACATAGCATCAAGAGTTCTCAATCTGTGAAATCGAAGATAGTGTGATTTCAGTCGGTGTTGCATGTTATGCTTGTGCATCAAGAATTCTCAATCTGTGAAATCGACGATAGTGTGATTTCAGTCGGTGTTGCATGTTATGCTTGTGATAACTTTTAATTTAGTGCCTGTCAAAGTTACTTTCCTTTTAATCAGAAATTGATTATGCTGATTTATTGTCATCTCGAATGTTAAATATTTGGAAAATAATTTATTTATTGAAAATGCCAACTATTTTTAGCCGAGAACTACTCATGATGAAACTAGTTTTTTAAAAGACTGTTGGTCAGCTATTCACGTCTCATCTTGATACGTTAAATGAATTGGTTATTTCTGTAGTTCTTTAATTATCCGACAGATTTATTTTACGTCATTCTGAAAAGATAAACCTTGAAAAAGAAAATAATTTACATTGTTAGTTTGAAGATTTCTAGACTGACATAAGTTTCTATAATAAAAAAGTGGATTTTTTTTATATATATAACTTATAGTTTATAACGAGGGAAAAGACAAGAAAATATCACAAACTGGATATTTATTTTTGCGTTGATCGTTTAAAAATTTGGATTGTAGGAATGTGATTTTTAAGTTTCCCTTGTCATTACATCTGATATGATACGGAATCCAGCGAATCCAGGTTTGTTTTACTGCAATGGCATGATACCCCAGTACGCCGCTGTAGTCTACCCACAAATGCACAAGGTGGTGAAACGGAAGAAGAAGAAACTGCAGTATTTGCAAGGTGCCTATCCGTACAAAAGGAAACGTTACTCCCTTTCGTATTACTTGAAATATGTTTTGTGGAGAAAGATAAAGCGTTACTGGAAAAAACGTCGCGCGAAGAACAGGAGGAAGAAAGCTCTTAAGCCTCCAGCTGTTTCTCTCGTGGGAAACAACCGTGGCAGTGACGAGAAGATAGAGCTTAGGGACTTCTGGGGCTCTAAATATGGCTCTCAGTGGCTGTTTGCTAAGCAAAAGCTGCTGCAGCAACAGCACGATAAACTTCAACAGAACGTCAACCATAGTAACCTTATTGAAATAGTGGATGCTTTTAAGACTTCTGACCTCAGGTATTCTAAGAGTCATCAGCAGCCCGATGACCAGCGTACCACCACTTCGCGGAGATCTCGGAAAAGTCATGCAGGCCATGAAGACGGTTTCGTTAGTAACCCTTTAGCCACCCCCAATCCCAAATGCCCTTGTGCCCGTCGACATGCCCGCGCCAGACGGACACGTAAAGATGGCTTCGAGACTGATGCCAGTGACTGGTCGCTGTCCACTCTTCAAATTCAGCAACGGCCATATTCTAAGTGGCCGCCTCATCCCCCGCCTGGCGCGAAACATTGCTGTGGTCGTGAGGAACAGTTGGCCACCATCTTAGCCAGGCAGCATGCTTATGTGTACAACTGGCTGTACGTGGACCAGCTGCAAAGCCGGTGCAAACTGTCCTTGTCCCGGGAGTACCTCGATCAGGTGCGGGCTCGCGTGTCTCGACTGAAAAGTGCAAATCATCGACGTTGTAGGAATAGTTATGTGTCTTCAAAATGCAGTGATGGTGGCAGCGACTGGACCAGCACACTGAGTCGCAGAGAAAGAGCCAAGATGATGAAACGGCAAATCAGGGTTCGTATACCTTTATTGGGGCTTTCTGTGGTTATTGGTCTTGAGTTGTAGAATTGTGTGATTCCGAATATACAGTGGAATCTCCCTATAACGAAATCGCTTGGTTCCAGTTGAAAAATTCGCTATAGAGAAAATTTCGTTATATGGAGATTAGAGATTTTTGCAGTTATTTATGTTACAAACCTTTTAGTATGTGCGATAAGTTCAAAAATATTTAATTATGACTTTCAATTAAAAATGAAGTCATATTTATTATAAATTTGTTAAAATTATACTAATTTTCATTGTATAAATAAAATGCTCAAAAGCGAAGACAATTCGCCAATTTAGATAATATGTACTGTACGGATAAACATAAAATGCGTATTGTCACATCCATTTGCTGTTTCCACCCCGATTCTTGGAATCTTGACCCGTAGAAATGTTGCTCCCTCTGTAGAAACCCAGGTCCCCACAACTGCATTACTCTTCACATAGCATTCTGTTGCTATGTGTTATCGCTGGAATGAATAATGCGAGTGGTTGCACGTGTGAGCGATTTGTTTGCACAGAAATTAGCAACTTTCTTCAAAAATGACAAAAATCGAAAAGATAAAGGTCTGAAAAAATTCGTTATAGGGAGACAACCACTTCGTTATATGGAGAATATTTTGAATGTTATTTAACATTCCGATTAAAAATTTCGTTATGGGGAGAGATTCGTTGTGGGGAGACTCTACTGTAATTGTTTTTCTTATTATGAGTTGCCGCGGATAGAAGGATTAATGAAATTTGTTGAAATACTTTTTCTCCTGAGAAGTTCTTTTCAGTGTCTTGGATATGGATGTTACCGGCAATGCATGAAATTCAGACATTCTATGGAATGTCTAAAAGACATTCCATAGAATGTAGATCCCGCGTTATTCAGGGCCGCGGTTGCCTAGTGGCAAGGTCTCGATTTCGAGGCCGGAGGGTTCTAGGTTCGAAACCCGATTCCACTGAAGATCCTCCTTGTTTGTGGGACTGCTGAACGTTAAATCATACGTAATGTCCAACTTCCTCCCGCAGATGTGGTACAAAAATACCCACACTGGGCCGGCCTACCCAAGGAGGGTGTAAGGCCGACATAACTGGTGTGATGCGGATCTTTGGGGGGGGGAGAGGGGAGGATGCCAGCTCAGGTGTCGTCCTAGTCATCTGACCACGATTCAAAATTACGAGGTCTGTCCCAAATTAACCCTCGTGACGTCAGTATAACTAACTAACCCGCGTTATCCATTTTGTACTCTTTACGTTTTCGAGTGCTTCGTTTCAAAGAAGTCTTTTTTCCCACATCGTCTATATATTGCTAAAAGTGACAAAGTCAGAAGAAAAACAAGAATGAGGTACTGTGCTCCTGGTTCTTTTAAAATGCCATCTCTGTAACAGGAAAAATCACCCAAGTTAATATATCGTTAGTATACAGTAAATGCTGCGCATGTATTGATACGCGCGATTTTTTCTGTTACAGAGGTGGCATTTTAAAACAACACGAACTCAATTTTCTTTTGACTTGGTTACCTTTAACTGTATGCTGACGATAATTTGTCTAAGTATTTCTCGTTATATATATGTAACATCTCAGTTTTATTTGTGTAAAATGTTATAGTAAAGCATATATTTTATACATTACCTTGCATTCTATTGAACATCTTAATTTTATACATTGTCTGCAACAGTAATAATTCATCGTTTGGCAAAATAGAGGCTATAAATAATAATGTTTTGATATGTAATGTTTTGAATGATCTTAGAAATATCATTTATATCAGTTTAAGATGATTATATGAAAAATAGTCCACCAATCTTCAATTCTTTATAAAAAACTTTTTACTAATGCAAATGTAGGTCTGCGAACATCAATTTTACATCTAAGCCATTTTTATTCCTTTACGGTTACTGTGAAAAAACAGCGAAAAGTAGTATTGTGGTGGCATGTTTCAAGTTTTGTTTTGCGACATTGCATATTTATTTGAAAAATGGCCCATCAAGGTATTTTTAATGACTCATTTTTAATAATAATGTTTTTGAATCATAAAAAGAATTTGGATTTTTTTTTCATTGTGATAAGATCTCTTTAACCGTGTTTTTATCCAGTGAATTGGCGTTTTTATCTGCTTATTCGGACCACTAAAAAAGCTCGCAAATATGTACTTAAATTTTACCGTGCCGAAATTATTTTATATATTAAGTTATAAAATTTTTTACTTGCTTGTTTTATAAGTGATAAAATATCTGTCTAATTTTTGATACTTTCGTTGTAATTTTTCGTTGAATATTTTTTTGGGGGTCGCAATTACCTAGTGGTCAAGCTTTGTATTTTAAAAAAAAAACCCTCAGTCGATTTCTTGAGTTTTTATTTAAAAATTTCTGTTATTTCACCGAACGTTATTATAAGCTTAAAATATATGAAGATTTGTCGAATTTGTTGTTCCTTCACGCTATTCAGAAGGGTCATTGAGCTGTGAGATCTTCAAAAGCCACGAATTTAAAACAGGGTTCCCACGGTCCTTGAAAACTCCTTGAATTTTATTTGCCTTACTCAGGGACCTGGAGAAGTACTTGATTTTTTCTGGTCATTGAAAAGTCCTTAAAAAATAAGCAAAATATCCATCCTATATTTTTTGGGACAGAAGAGAAAACCAGTTTGCGAGTTTGTTTTGTCTCCAGATTTCCACCACCAGAAAAATAGTGTTTGTTTGGGAATGCTATTAATCATCAGTCTTTTCTATCTTTGTATATTCAAAGACAGCTTAATTTGACAATACTGTAAAAGCTGCAGAGGGTATTTCTCCGTCGAGTAAAATAGTCCTGCAATTATCCTAATGTATTTTGAAAGTAACTGATGGACTTGAACAGAATTTTGTTTTAAAATACCAATAACTGATTTTCTCTGTAATGAAGTCTGTGTTCATGTGAACACAATAACTCAAAAATTTAAAAAGCTAGATGAATGAAATCTGGTACACAGTTTATCATTAAAATTGAAGATCTATATCAAATTTTTTATTTGAAAAACGAAAATGCAAATGATTAATTTGATTTAAATTTATCACTTGCATTTTTATGTCTAAAATATGTAATTTTATGATCCTTGAATTTTCTTAAAAAGGTCATTGAAAATCCTGGAAAAGTCCTTGGATTTTTTTCCCCTTAATAATAGTGGAAACTCTGTGAAAGAATATTTCTCAAAATATGTAGAATGAGCGATACAGTTTCATTTAAATTTGATTAATAATCGTAGGAGCTAGATATTAAAAAGTATGTTATATGCATCGAGTTAATATGCTTGCTGTATTAAAGCATAAATTAAATTACAGTGCAATATTTTTCCTTCGCGGACAGATAATTTTTTAAAACACGCAGATCAAGTTGGCGCACTTTATACGCCATCCCATTTTTTACAACTCTGTGCTTATTTAATTATATAAAACTTTATTCTTAATATGGGGTTTGAATGGATGGATAATATACACATTTGTGTCCGAATTTCAACCGATATCCTCTTCGTTAACTGGATTTCCTACACCTCAATCTCGAGATAGATGAACTATGGCGTACATTATACGCCTTACCTGTCCGAAAAGGGTTAAGTTCTTTCTTCAAATAAATTAAGAAAGGGTTTGTGATGTAATTGGATAAAAATGGGCTCAATTGAAATACGAAATTGGTATAGCTAAATTTTGCCTATCGAGATGGCCCTTGAACCGGCTCTAGTGCACCAAACGAAAACCATTTCGCTAGTATGTAGTACAAGTGAAGCGTTTTATAAAAGCCGAAAAAATAAAAAAGAAAGGAGTTAAAATTGTAGTCAATAGGTGGCTGTGCCAATATCTGAGGTGATTTTTTTTTAGTTTTGTTTTTTAAATTCCTGAAGCAAAATTAAATAAGTCATTCGATTATTTTTTTTTTAAGTTTAACTAAAAACGCTGCTTAAATTCAGTTCTGAACGTTAAGTCTTTTTTCTTTCAAAATATCGTTTTTATGCCAGAAAGTGCACCATCTTGCATTGCTTTTTCTTGTTTCCGTAAAATGCATCACTTGTACTGCATTCTAGTGAAATTTTGTTTCGTTTGGGGCCATAGAACCCTTCTGAATAGATGAACCTTAATTATGGCAACCCTCTGTATTTCTGTGAAACTAAATATTTAATAATCCATGTGAGATGCATCTAAAAATAAAATGTTGTCTGTTCGTACGTACATTTTCCAAGCGGTGGCGTGCCATTCGTTGCTGTAGTGTTATCGTCCATTTTTTTACATCGCCTTAAACTACATGGCTACTACGGTCATGTATTCTATTACCTGGAAGAACCAACGGTCAACGTGCCATTGAAGGTCACGCCTTCTTTTCATTGCCTTTTTATGTGTGGCGGAGGGTCCATTTAGATTTTTCGGAGTAACAGTTCGAAACTTAACTTTTTACCTACAGCGTATAATGATAATTCCGCTGTCTGCGATTACCATATTTCTTCGAATAATCCGATGCGAGGCGAAACCTTCTGCTTCTTAATTTCATACCGTTTCTGATACGGGTTCTTAAGTTTCGAAGAACCCTTGTCACGAAGCGGTCATTTGATATTCCTATTGTAGTTTTTATTTCCAACATTTCATTCTTTTTTCGTCATTTTATTTCAATCATGTAATCATTGGACACTTAATGATGAATACGAAATTCACTAATGCGGTGTGTTTGAGGTGACTTCTAAGTAATTTGACTGAAAATATAAAAATAGAGTTGTAACCGGAACTTCGTACACCAGGAGCAAATTACAAAAGGCTTGAGGGTAAAAAGTTTAGGAAATCGGAGCTTTCTTTTCGACTAGTTTTGATCCATTATTGGACAATAGACTTC
>BGPR01043166.1:0-13026 GCA_013235015.1 Araneus ventricosus
AAAAAACGAATTGAAAGCATATCCGAGTAAAGATAAAAATGTGAATAGTAATAGATGGAAAAATATATATAAATATATCACATACACAATGAATGCGCTAAAAGCTGCAATTCCAAAAGCGTTGTGGTAGATAGAGTATAAATCGTAAATAATTTCACGTTTTATACTCTTTGATTATACGATTTATACTCTCTCTCTCTCTATATATATATATGTAATAATCTCACTTAATTTTATTCCAAATTCTAATATTATCTAATATAATCCAAAATCACTTTTCTAAAACTCCAGTTTCGTTCTTTACCCGCGCTGGAGGTATATTAAATCTCTCATTTTGGCATATTTATTACTAAAAGAATACTTAATTGCTTTCACGTGCCGACAGAAAATCATGACGGCGTCTATTTGGCACCAGACTTTTTTCCCTGAAACGCCTACATAACTTATTAAAAATACCCAATATTCCCTTCACTTTGATCACGTGTCCATATGTTATTCCCTTATCCGAGAGAATACAGGGATTTTTCTGTGGACTCTCGCTTGTAACCTAAATGGAGATGCACGTATCCACCACTCTCCTATAGATAATAAAAAGAAATTAGTTAATTACTCGGCCTGTGTTTATTTTCAACGACTACAATTACGAATACATTTCATATATATATATTGTATATATATATAACAATATATATATATATTGTTTTTGAGTTTTTGTCTTTTGTTTCTTGTTTGTTTTGATATATATATATATTATTGATTTCGCCCTCAATTTTTAAAGTACACGCAGGAACTTTCTTTTAACTGAAGATATCAGCATATATGCGCTACTATCAAAAGTATAAAACAAATAAAATAAATGATTCTTGGATAAGTAAAACGAAGTAACTAAGATTAGCTGACGCAATAAAATGATCGAGAGTATGACGTGACTTTCGCTTGATACCGCCAGCCAATCGGATGGTTGAAGTGCATTCTGGGAACTCAGAGTATCCTTGGGTCGTTCAAAAGCTTCGTCGATTCGGATATGGAGAGAAAATGTTTTGAACTCATCAATAAAAAAATTCATAGAAAATCGGAGAAAAAAGATATTTTAACCATTCTTCTTTTAAAACAGGGATAAATATTCAGGTTTATACCTAAAAAAATTTAAAATGATAGCGTTATTAGAACGTCTGATGCAAGAAAATAAGATTTGAAAGTTAAAAATATAAATGAAAAGTGATTATTATTTTAAAATTTCTCAAAATTCAATAAATTATGTTAAAAATTCAAAATAAACTTCATTAGAACAAAAATTGTTTGTTCTATTCAATGGCGCATTGATTATTTTAAAACGATTATTAGAAAAGATACTACAGCCGTAAACGTGCCAAAAATGACCCAAAACCACACAAAACATTATAAAAAATTTTCTAGATTAAATTTTAAAATTCTGGCTTCGAGGTGCATTGAGTCACCATGACGACTACCTGTATGGCAAATTTCTTGGCTGTCAGTGCTATAGATTTATCTAGACATCACACACACACGCACACCTTTATTATTTGTAGAGATTTAAACCCCTGAAAAGAATTGCAGCCTTTTAAGAGCGGTTGGAAGCCTTTGCTGCGGCTGTTGTCAATATAACAGGTATTCTGAATAACCTAATTTATTCGTGCATGGCAAGGAAATATTGCGCAGATAATCTATAATAGAAAAGCCCAGAGATGTCGCTAACGCTGGGCGGAGCTTAAAATATCTCCGCCTCTTTTGTCTGCGTCATTATTGAACGAGCCAATCGGATGATTGTATAGTAATATTACCTCAGCTTTCAACAATGAAAGAGAAACAAGAGCAATTAAATATTTGTTTAAATAATGAAAACGGATTGAATTGCGTTTCAACAATAAAAAGTATTGTTGTAACTTATGCCAAAAATGTGCATCTGATTTTGATTACATCTTACGTGAGTAAATCTGTTACAATCAGTTCCGAGATATGGTTTGCAAGCTAAAAGCCTGTCTTAGACGGTCACAAATTTTCTAGTATTTTATAAACGAAACACTTGAACGCACTTTTTTTTAGTATGAGGAACATTGCCAAAGGCGCAGATCAATTCAAATTCAGATATAAATTAAACATAAGCACAAAAAAATTAATAGAAACGACTCCAGTGAGAATATTCTTAGAGGCATTGCAAGATTTGCTTGAAAAACTTGATGATCACCTGTCGATCGCATTAGTCTTAGACACGGAATACAAGATTACATCCACCTTTATACATAATAATCCATCACAACAAGGGTGCCCTTAATCCAATAAACACCATAATATATCCATCATAGATCTGAAAAAGAAGAATTCGAACTTGACGAAAACTTGAGGCACAAGTAAAAAGCTCGGCAGGCAGCACTTAAGCCTAACGACCAGAACTGGCCCCTGTAAAAGCGCAAGATTTGATTTTGAAAACCGTAAGTACACCATCCAACTTTTGGCAACAGATGATATAATTCCATTAGCGCGAATAAAACGCTCGAGCGGAGTTGAAGCCGAGTTTCTGAAAGCCTCTCAACTTGTTACATTAGGGGTGAAAGCCACTTGGCGAAGATAGTTAGGTGCTCAAGTAATAAAAGCGCTTTTAAAGGTGTTTTCCATTTCGTGCCGCCGGCTTTTCGCTGAGTTTCTGTTAATCCGATTCTTCGCTGTTGGCAGCGAAAACTTTTCGGCGATAACAAGAAAATTAAATGAAATATAGATGCAGCCAGGACGCGTTTCGAAGCAGCGAGAGGATAAAAAGGATCGAAAGATAGAGCGCTGCAAAGTGAGGCTGATCTAATAACGCACTATCTAATACATACGCGCGCAATATGAATCTGTTAACAGTTTTTAACGCATTGCAATTTGAATTTTTTTAGGAAGACTCATTTGCATACTCATGCGGACTAATTCTGGTTATGGACGAATTTTCTGTTTTGTTTACTACATTAAAATGCGGTAACTACGTAATTCCAGTGAGTGCTAAGTCAATGGGGTCTATTCTGGTACTCCCGTTGGGGTTGGGTTCGCCCCGTTAAAACCGCACCCCCCCCCACCCGGGGGGTACCAGAATAGACCCCAATGGAATCTTCAAAGCGGAAGTCCAGTTTTTAATTTAAATAAACAAAACCGAAAACTCATCATTAAAATGTGAATTTTTCTTAGGAATATGCATTTGGATTCTCATTCGGACTAATTCTGGTTATGGACCAGTTTTCTGTTTTGTTTACTTACATTACAATGCGATAACTACGTAATTCCGGTGTAATGCTAAGTCACCGGAATCTTCAAAGCGGAAGTCCAGGTTTTTAATGTGAATAAACGAAACAGAAAACTCGTCCATAAAGGAAAAATTATTAAAATCGGATGAACATATCATAGAAAGCAGTGGTAGCGAATCGGATTATTTCATTTTAGCTGCCTAAAACTAAGCATTATAGAAACCGGCGAGAGTGGCATCCCCTAAACTTTCTCGTATACTTCTTAAAAATTTCCCCTCCCCCATGCGTGGATAAAAAATTCCAACCTATTGTAACCTAGAATACAATGACTATCAGAAGGTTTTTCATTGTAGATTATAGCGATTGTAAAATATTTAGGTGAAAAATCAAATTCAAAGAGATGCGCACCGATTTTCCACTCTTGCCGGCTCAAGGACAAAGTGACATAATCCTTCCGCGTCCACAGAGATTGCTACCAGTACGCATGCGCATGGAAAATCGGATTTAAAAAAAACTGAGAATGAATATGGAACGAAATTTGGGCACAGATCTATAATTAATGGTAGAAATCGTCATACCAATTTTTATTTATCTAAGCGAAAGGGTTTAGGAGATATAATTTTTACAAGTATACTATTATACAGTCCGACAGACAGTCAACCCTTTGACGGATTTGGCCTAAACTTTTATACAGACCTACATTCCTGAAGATAAAACTGTGTACTAAATTGTATATATCTAGCTATTCAAGGTTTTGAGTTATAGTGTTCACATAAACGGGGACAGACAGACTTTCCATACACGGATTTTGTCCAAAATTTGATAGAAACCGTCAAATTATGTGTTAAGATCACATACCAAATTTACTCTCCTTAGCTCTAATAGTTTTCGAGTTACACAGACACAATTCCAAAATTGTGTTTTTCGGACTCAGGGAGGTCTAAAACGTGGAGATTCGTCAAAATCTCGAGTTCGAATTTTTTGACTGTTACAGTACTTTCTCTTTGTATACGAGAAAGTAAAAAGCAATAGTGTCCGGCAAAGACAGCTAATTTTGTAACTAAAATTTTTAAATTTTTTTTCCTACCCCCTATACTTCTGGTTATTTTTGGGTCTCTATTAATTTTTTTTGCTTCCCCCCATTTTTGACTCCCACTCGTTGTCGTTGTAAAATAGTTTTCATATTCGTGAGATATATTGCGACTATTTAATGTTAAAAATGATTGCACATATTGAGGGTTAGATGGCTTTAAAATACACAGATAATCCCTCATAATGAGATGTTTAGATTCCTAAAAAAATGCCGTGCTGTTATGAATCGTTGTTATTCGAAACAATGAACTATTACAAAAAAGAGCTATTTTACATAAATTTCAAAAAATAACCTTATATTAATTAATTAAGTTCTCATACTAGTTTTAATTGTTTCTCATACTAGTTTTCACTAAGAGTATGGCAATATAATATAGACTTAATTATAAAATTAGAAATCGAATACCATCTTGTTGATTTAGTTTTCGTTACTGAAAACTATTCCTAACTAAATGTGAATCCCTCCTCTGGGCAGATTCAACCAATTACATTTCATTGCACACTCAAATAATGCAATAATTTATTTTGACGAAATCTAACATTAGAATTCTTTTCTTGAATAGTTTGCGAAAACTCTATAGTATCTCAAAACTGTTCATTTTGGAGTAGGCTCCTAATTTCAAAACTGCGTCGTACGCATTAAATATTTTCTGCGTCAACAATACTAACAGCGGCGGATTTTGACCTTACGAGAAATTGTTGTGAGGCCCCTACCTTCACCCAATGTCTTAAATTCGCATCATAGACTTAGCACTGTGATTGTACGTCGAATTGACTTAGCACTGTGATTGTACGTCGAATTGACTTAGCACTGTGATTGTACGTCGAATTGACTTAGCACTGTGATTGCACGTCGAATTGGCTTTTTAAGCGGGACATTCACCTCTGCTCAATTCCACGGTATTTGGAACACGAGAAGAGAAAAACCTATCGTCAATGTGAGAAACCGAAGAAAATTGGCGCAAATGGATTGCACTGGTGGAATTCCGAACAGTTTGAAATCAAATTGGAATAGCCGGGTTGGCTTTTGTCACCTCGCTGCGAGGGTAGCGGGAAAACAAAACTACCGCCTAGATTGGGACCCCGCGAAGAGGCTAAGTCGTGTTGAAAGTAAACGCGGAAATCCCCCGGGTGGGGGATGAGGAGAATGGGTGGCAGTAAGTCTGGGACTTTGAACCTTCTCAAACAAGATGTCTCAAGACAAACTTTGGAACATCCGTTAATGACTTGCTTAAATCATCGACTGGAATGAGTGGAATACAAACCAGTTGTTGGTACAAATGGAATGGAATGGGGTACTGAAGAATGCCCAGATTTAGGTCCTCCAGGCTCTTGAGGCATAAGGCGAGCGCCTCTAGCGTCTGTCGAAAATCCGCCACTGAATACTAAGCGCCATTAATCTAGGGTATTATCTTTTTAACTAGGTATCTATAGCATCTGAATATTTCTTCAGCAATATTTTGGCTTCTATTCTGCACTTTTAATTAAAAACTCTTATTTTAGATTGCTTGCCTTTCAGCTTAGGAGTTTATTAATTTCGTTGCATTGCGCTAAATACTTGTGAAATTATCCTATAAACTTTCAACGGATGGATCTTTATTTAGAAAATATAGCCTCATTTGTTCGTCTATGTGTAAGCCTGTCTCTATACTTATTTAAAGTAAAAGCTTTTAACTTCATACTTTTCTACTTTGTTATCGTCTTCTGAATTATACAAGGTGTCTGGGCTAAAAGTATCCAATTACTGAACTACTCACCAGAATGTTAAAGACTCTCCTGAGGGGATTGGAATCCCCTGCGAAATATTTTGGGTATAGAGTTCAATAGTCAGAAATCGGCGACTCATCAGAATGTTAAAGACTCTCCTGAGTGGATTAGAATCCTCTGCGAAATATTTTGGGTATAGAGTAGCCAGAAATCGGCGACAAAATGAAAATCGTGGAGTGCACAGTTACGGGACACATTTATCTTGATATGATGAAAAGTTTTGCTGTTTCACAAATTCCGTCGGGTTTCTTGTTCCAGTCGGCCTTATCATGAAAACGTTAGTGCCTTTTTGAATAAGACACTTCCAGGACGTTGAATCGGATGCGGGGGCCTAATTACCTGACCACCAAAGTCCGTGGGTATGAAAAGCAGAAGCACAGAATTAATTTAGACACCAATCGATATTATGAAATGGAAATCCCTCATATTTATAAACTTTATACAGGATTCTACGGCAGCCAATAAGGATTTGTAATTCGACAGCCAATTATAATTATTAATTGGACAACTATTCAGCTTTATTTAATTTGACGTAATGGTATTTATTGAAACTAAATAATGTAATGTGCTTTACTGTAAGGGATTGAATTTCCCATTAATATTTTTAATGTAACACCTTACTTAGTTTAATAATAAAACTGGCTTATCAATAAAGACGCAGACATTTGTATTTACTACAGCTTACTTATTTAAGGAATATACGGGTATGTCTAGGTTAAATCCTGCACCAGCTTTGTTTTCTTACTTCGTTTAAGTGAGAGTTTTTTTTTAATTCGGTGTTCTATGATGACTGCTCTCTTACTAATCTTTCACTAACGAGTGATTTGAAAAATACAAATGAACCTAAACTACCCGTGTAAAAGCAGTTGTTCTATGTGCAGAAGGACCCCCTTTTTATACACTTCGGTAGGATAATAGTAACAATAAAGAAAGTAACATAATTAATCGTAACCGTCTCGACGTTGAAAAATTCGAGATCTCAGCGCAAGAAACGCTTTGTAAAATCAGAAAGGAAAAAGACATTAAAACAATACTAATTACAGAGCAGAAAAAAATTCTGTGGAAATGAAGGAGTCAAAATATAAAAAAATCCCCAAGGAAAGTCAATGGAGCAGTCAACCAAAAAATGTGCCGGGGCGCCAGGGAAGGAAGGAATTAGAATTCTAAAGAAGCAAACTTTTTCAGTGGAAATTAAAGTATGGGAAGAATAAATCTGGGCGCACACTTACGGTGATTAAAACTCCGAAGAACTCCTCAATTTTTGTATTTTTCTTCTCCTTTTTTAGCCTTCTTCATTTTTTAAAGGTCATTATTCTAGCTGGACAACTCGCCCCGAGATAAGTAATAATAAGAATTACACCGAAGGAGAAAAAAAGGGACATTTTCTTTTCCTCTCCAAAGTGGAGGAGGGGAAATCGAAGGTTAAAAAATTTTCACTGGAAAATATGTTTCACTTAATCATGGGATGAAGGAATTTCGGTTTCCACGATTTTCTTCGGTGTTCCTATATATATATATATATGTAACGATGACAAAGTATATAAAAATATATAGAAGGACATTTTCTTTTACATTTCAGAAAAAAATGATGAAAGAAATTGTTTTTGTGCAGCAGTTGGCACACAGTTACTGCTCCCTAGGGAGATACAAAAACATCGAGAGAGAAACCTCTTGCCGAAAAGAAGTGATTAACAGTTTTTTTTCTATCAAAAAAAGACACCAGTTATGTCAACAACAGCAAAAAGGATTATGGGACTTGGAAAAAAGTTAATAACAGTGCAGTGTCCTCAACTTCCAGCGAATCGCTAAAGCACGGTTTCGCAATAAACCGGAAAAGGTTTTGGCTATATCCACTGAGGAGCAATACCGAGTGCCCACGAAATAACTTCACTAATTCAAGATTTTAATAAATACATTTAATTTTTAAAAAGATTTTTAAAAACACACTTTTATTAATGTTCTAAACAGCAGAATTTTTTTTATTTTAATTATTTGCTACTTTTTAATCTTGTGTTCTTGCCGAAAAGAAGAAGTGATTAACAGTTTTTTTTTTAATCAAAAAAGACACCAGTTATGTCAACAACAACAAAAAGGATTATCGTACTTGGAGAAAAAAAAGCTAATAACAGTGCAGTGTCCTCAACTTCCAGCGAATTGCTAAAGCACGGTTTCGCAATAAACTGGAAAAGGTTAGGGCTATTATCCACTGAGGGGCAATACCGAGAGCCCACAAAATATCTTCACTAATTCAAGATTTTAATAAATAAATTTAATTTAGAAAAGTTTTTTAAAAATACTCTTTTATTAATGCTCTAAACAACAGTTTTTTTATTTTAATTATTTTCTACTTTTTAATCTTGCGATCCGTTGTTTTTCAAACTGTCCACTAGGTGGAACTACTGGTACGGAATCATAATTCAATCTAATTAATTGTTTAATGATTATTAAGTTCTTTAAATATTTTTTAAAAACATATTGTCATCGAGAATACACAAGTGTGCAAAATTTATGTCCTCCAGCACATCAAGAACTAACTTCCAACTGTATACCCAGCCCTTCTGCTTGAAGCGAGGGTATAATGAATATGCATAAATAAACCAGCGGGAGTGGTCTCCCCTACACTTTCTCGTATACTCATTTCTCAAAAACTCTCGTATAGGGTGTCAGTTCCCCGCACCCTCGTTTGGATAAAAATTTCGAATCTGCTCTATTCCCAGAACGCAACAAGTTTCTCCAGGGCACGTGAAAACAACAAAACAAACGGAAATAAGATTATCCGAGCAGGATCAGAATTCGCCAAAAGGGAGAAAAAGAATCCAAATGGGAAGAAAAAAGCGCCAAGCAAGAGTCATTAAGAATAAGCCTTTCGTCATGAAGCAGCTGAATATCATGCACAGAGATTGCTCCCAATGCGCATGCGCGTGGAGACAACGGATTCGTTTCAAAAGTTTAAAAAGAATTGAATATGCAATTTGAACACCTCTTTTTTAACCGATTGAGATGGAAATTGGGCACAGATCTATAATTAATGTTAGCATCCGTGATACCAAGTTTTATTTATCTAAGTCAAAGGGCTTATGAGATATAATTTTTACAAGTATGCGATTATACAGACCGACAGACAGTCAACCCTTTGACGGATTTGGCCCAAACTTTTATACGGACCTACATTCCTGACGATAAAAATGTGTACCAAATTTTATCCATCTAGCTATTCAAGTTTTTGAGTTATAGTGTTCACATGAACGTGGACAGACAGGCAGACTTTCCGTTGACGGATTTTGTCCAAAATTTGATAGAAACCTACAAATTATGTTTCAAGACCACATACCAAATTTCATCCTTGAATTTTTAGTAGTTTTCGAGTTATCGTGTTCACAGACAGACAGACATAATTCCAAAATTGTGTTTTTCAGACTCAGGGAGGTCTAAACCGTGCAGATTCGTCAAAATCTCGAGTTCGAATTTTTTGACGATTACAATACTTCTCTTTGTAGACTTCGTATACGAGAAAGTAAAAAGAAGTAAAACTGTTGAAGTCAGCTCATTTATACATAAAAAAAACCCTGTCTGAGTTGTTTCCCGCCATTTTGACGCCATAACAGAAATCGTATTGGCACGTTCGATAATGACGTAGGCCAAAGTGGCGGGGTTATTTCTAACTCCGCCTGCGTCACCGATTCCGAATATTCGGCCAAATTTCAGGCCGAATACCAAATTTTTAAAAACATTTCACTTTTGATTGTAAATTAAATATTTTTCAAATTTTAATGAAAAATTGTAAGATTATATAAATAAAACTCAGTTTTTATTATTTATATCTTTTTAAAAATGTTAATACTTTTATGAATATTTGTAATATTTTGAATATCTTAATTCCAATAATAAGAAATGAGAAACTCTCATCATTTTGGGATTTTTTCAAAGAAATAAAAGAGTCATCATAGCAGAACATTGCAATGACAAACACAGAAGAAAATTGAATGGATAAATTAAAATTACTGGATGTAAATTCCTATTTTGATGAAGAACTGCTAATAGGTAGGATGGAGTGCACACCTAGATGGTGGGGGAAAAAATGCGGAAAAATTTCAAAGGTTTCGCAAATTTAGCAAGAAAATATTTTTCTGTATTATTAAATACACTTATGTACTATGCAACTTAAAATTGAATAAATTTAGTATTTTGTTATAATAAATGTACTGGAATGTAATTCTGCAATATTCTTTATTAAATATATTTAAAACATTTTTTAAAAACAATTTATCCTGAGTTTATTAAGCCAAATATCTGTTTAGAATTTGGCCAGATCCAATATTCGACAAAAGGGCCAAATAGGCCTAATACTAAATATTTGTCACATCCCTAGTTGGCATTATATGTGTATGAAATAAAAAGCGACAGTCTTCCTCCTGAAAATGCTGAAAAATTATTGCTCGGGAATCATAATTTCAGGCTTTGCAATGATAAATTACAGTAAACTCTCGTTACAACTATATCCGATGCAACGATAAATCCCTCTGCAACAATAAAATTTTGTGGTCCCGGTGAATTTGCATAGAACATAATGCAAATTCCCTCAATATAAGGATATTCTGTACAGCAATAAACCCCTGTACAACAATGTTGTTTTTTAAAAAAAAATCTCAACACCACTTTCTTCCTCTGTAATAATATTTCTGTTTCCAAATATGATACAGTTCCATCGCAGTCTTTATTGACATCCCAGGTCAGTTCAGTCCCTATGGGTATTTTTTTCAAGCCTTTCATCCACAAATGATAATCATTTTCGTGCATTAGACTGTATGCAAACCTTGTTAGTTGACGTAACAGTTTAAAAGATGAATAAGCAAACGAAAATATTGGATTTTTGCGATAAATAAATTTCTCGGGTATGTGAAATATTTTATTGTATAGCTGAATTTTCAGATTTTTGTATGCTTTAACAATCATTAACACTCTGGTGATGCTTTTATTGCAAAATGTATATTGTTGTATTTTGTCCACGTTAAAACAACCAACATTTAACTTTTTTACATCGTAATTATATCGCCCCTCGATATAACGATACATCCCTCTATAACACTATCTTTATTTGGTCCCCAAAGTATTGTTGTAACGAGATATTACTGTATATGTAACTCTATTAAATACACTATATATAGTGCAATTTAAAATTGGGTAAATGTTAGGAGATCTTTTGATAATAAATGTACTGAAATGTAATTTTGCAATATTCTGCAATATATAATAATAATATTCTGCAATATATATTCTGCAATATTAATATTTTGCAATATTAAATGGGTATTTAAAAGCACATTAAAAAATTAGTAACCTGAATATATTCAGCCGAATATCTGCTTAGTATTCGGCTAGCCGAATATTCGGCAAAAGGGCCGAATACCGAATAGTTGCTGAATATTAGGTACATCCCTACTCTCAATGTACTGTGCAACGACTAACATATGTTAATTCTTTTTTTATGATTTTTGTAACTATTCAGATCAGGCATACCAAAACATATCACTTTCGCACAAGAACATTTAGGCAGAGATGCCGTGGTACATATAAGTTATATAAAACTGTGAATTTATGGTTTGCGTCAGAAATTCTCTTTTCTGAATAACAGCAGCTATAAATTTCGTACTTACTTTTTAAAAACAATTTAAAATTCGCCTCGACTGGTCAGAATGTACATGTAAATAGTTTCTTAAATATGGAATAATGGCTATAAATTTTGTTCTGTTTTACGTTCCTATAAATTGTATTCTTGCTTTTTGAAAACAATTTGGAATTTGTTTTGAGTGATTAGAATATGCATATCGGTGGTTTTTGAGATATTGTTGTAAGGTTAGAAATTTTGTTTGATTTTATATGGTTGCGAATTTTGTTCATACTTTTTGAAAAAATCTGAAATTTGGCTCAAATAATTAAAAATGCTCATGTAAAATAATTTTTAAATAGGGTATAAATTTATGTGCAATAGCGAATATTTTATTCAAAGTAGATACTTTTGCTTATTTACTTTTTGAATATAATTTTTTTCCTTCCACGATAAAAAATTTCTGTGAGGAAAACTTCTAGAATTGAATAGAAAATTTTTTAAATATAAAGTTGAGCTATCTTCTCATAGCAGGGATAGACTTATTTTCGTAAGAAATGTTTTGAAAAAAGGCTTTGATTGATTGAGAAGCATTGCTATGATTATTTTCTATCGGGTTTCTTTCCTACAAGCGCTAGTAGTTTTGAGAACAGTAAACCTTGTGTTAAAAAAAAAAAAAAAATCTGCTTTTTTTTCTATCGCAGTCTTTAAAGGCTTAACCATTTCTTTCCGAATTCGAATTATTAACACAACTCTCTGCTTTTATTAGTCTTAACAAAATTACAATTAAATGTCTCGCCATTGCCAAAATAACTCAAATCTGTTAATGGTGCTAAATTCGCCACAGGCTCACCGCCAAACACTAAAACCATTAAAAGGATCACCATCTTGAAACAGTAACAAAAACTAAAAATATTTATATATAAATCGTTTTAATGACTTCAAGGAACATTCATGGCGGATTCGAAGAAAACGGTCAAACGCGAAGTCACGACCAAACCCGACTGTGTAAGAAACAGTTTTACAGACGAAACACCGAACAGTCGAGTTGAAACAGGAACTCGCTTCTCTCGGACAAATATATTCATTACTTCTGAAAGTTTCCTTTACTTGTTATACGATTTCATTGTAATGCTGCAGCCAATGCAAAAACAGATATTACTCGTATGACAGTAGCCCATAAGAAAGAAAAGAAAAAAAATATAAATATTTATATATAAGTCGTTTTTAATGGCTTTAAGGAACATTCATGGCGGATTCGAAGAAAAAACGGTCAAACGCGAAGTCACGACCAAACACGACTGTGTAAGAAACAGTTTTACAGAC